>QJSC01021735.1:1426493-1480630 GCA_003697955.1 Calidris pygmaea | reverse complement strand
TGGAGGCGCTGGGTAAGGAGGCCTGTACCCCCTCGCAGTGTTGGTGCTGCTGCCCCATGTGTGCCCCTGCGGCCTCAGGGGTTACCCCATTATTTCTCAGTGAGGCAGAACTTGCCTGCATGGGCACACCTGAGGGTTTCACGTTCTTTTGAAGAAACAGGTACTTATTCCAGTGGAAGCAGAGTCTGATCTGAGCTTCTACAATCACCTGTAGGCAGTGGTTCATCTCTTGTCCTGCTGAGCTGTGCTGAGTGTACTTCTGGTGGTGGCTGTCCTACTTCTGAAGTAAGAGAGCCTTTAAGGAATTAATGACTCCTAGGATTTTTGTTTTTCAGGCCACTGAGACTAGATCCATGTGAGGGGAGACCTTGGGCTGCGAGATGTGCTCAGGACGGAGGCTTTGGGCTTCAGCCCTCTCGCAGTGACGGGGGGTGGCAGCACCAGGAGCCGGTCTGTCTGAGAGCCCTTAGCCCACGGCCTGGGATCCAGGCCTCTCCTTCCGCAGAAGCAACACAGCTCATCTTTGCCAAATGATGTGACGGGTCAAAAGGCAAGTTGGGCAAATGAAGGTGAGGGAGGGATAGGAACATGAAACATCACCTGTAAATGAACTTGTGCTGTTCTCTTGGGGGGTGTCTGACCTCACACCGTCAGCCGGCTGGGGCCTGCCATGGATCCCTGAGGTGATGGAGGGGCTTCCCATCTGCTCTCGACTGCAAGGGTCTGCCTGCCCTCATCTCTGTGCAGTCTGGGAGTTTATTAAGATACCCTGAAAAATTTATCATCTTATTTGTGCCTGTGGTTAGTTCTCTGTCAGCCTCATGTTGGGTGTCACTGTGGTGAAGGTGTGGTGCTCGGTTGGAGGACGGCCTTCTGCCCCTGCTTTCTCTTTGGTGCTTTACAGTGCCCTGCTGACGGGGGTAATTAATCACAGAATCACAGAATCGCCATGGTTGGAAGGGACCTTTGAGATCACCCAGTCCAACCATACACACACACACATATACAGAAAAAACAACCAAAACAACCCAACAATCTCGGGCACTAGAGCATGCCCTGAAGTGCCACGTCTACACGTTTCTTAAATCTCTCCAGGGATGGTGACTCCACCACCTCCCTGGGCAGGCTGTTCCAGGGCCTGACCACCCTCTCAGCAAAGTCATTCTTCCCAAGATCTAATCAAAACCTCCCCTGCCCCAACTTCAGACCATTTCCTCTGGTCCTGTCATTATTCCAGCAGCCCGTGAGGGCAGGAGTGGCAGCGTCCTTCCCTGGAAGCAGGACCCCAGCTTCAGGCAGATTAGCAGTGCATTACTTACGACGTGTTTGTATTTCTCAAGTGTCTTGTTCTTTTCCAGCTGGAAATTATAGCTTCGGCTGTAGTCTGGTGAGTCTAGGAGTCACAACTTATGGAAGAACCTTTCAAATCCAGGATCTAAACCAATAAAACACCCGGGATGGTTGCTGCTGAGTTAATGGCCTGGTGAAGAAACAAATCACTGTGTGGCCTTTTATGCTTCTAGTCTGCCTGAGCTCTGGTTTGCCCCTGCCGCCAAGCTGCCCTCGCCACCCCAACATCGAATGCAAGGCAATATAATCAAATGCAATGCAATAGTTTCCTTTTCCTTCTCCAGCTGGGCTTATTTTTCATCCTGTGCTACGGAACAAGGTGGGTATGCAGACATGAAGCTGAATTCATTGCTCCCTCTCCAGTTCAGCAAGAAATTACTCAGATTTTTTTCCTAGATCTATGAGTTGCCATCATGTCCCAACAACCTTGTACTCCCTGGTAGAGACGTGAAGAATGATCCTTTGTCTTCCATGTGGCACTGACAGCATGGGTGACAAATGCTCCCCTTTTTATGCCTGCTTATTTTATGGCGCTGTGCATTTTTCTAGATAAGCTGTGTAGTGGCCCTCTCGTTAATCAAATGTGTTGCTGCCTATGAACTGCTGGCCGAGAGCAATCTCTGTTAGATTGGACTCCACTGAAGGCAGGGGAGAAGGGGCTGGTTGTTCCAGGGGGGCCTGGGGTTGTGTCCGGTAACAACACATTTCTTTGCTCTCACACCATGCACTCAGATAAGAACCTGTCGAGAATCAGACTGATTATTTAACAACTTCTCTTTGAAATGCATGAAGCATTTGGTCCTTTTCAGTCTGCAAGTCTGCAAGTAAACCAGTGATTCTCAGAGAAGGGGAAAGTACCAAGAAATTGGCACTTTTAGACAAGCTTCTGAAAAATACCAAACAGCAGCACTTTATCATTTTCCAATTGAATAATGTTAGTTCCAAGGCTTTTAATTTTGAATGTTGAATGCCCTCCTAAATACACCCCGCCCCCCAAGTGAGACTGCTAATGAAACAAACAGATGGCGATTTGAATAGAGTAAAAGGACATCATAAAGATGTGCTTTGAAATAGCCAGACAGAGCAAATTACACAGGAGACTGGGGAAAAGAAAGTGATGGCAAACTGAGAACAAACCACCACAGTATTCATGTTATTCACCAAATGGCCCAGCATGTGAGTGGAAAGGTGTTTAATTATCTTCCCTAATTTGATATTAAATTTTTTTTTTTCTCTCCTGAAAATAGGGAATTGTAGTCTTGGTCTAGCACAGGGGCCAGTCGCGTGCATCTGTGTCTGCGCGTCTCGCTGCTGTCTCCAGGGTCTGTGTGTCAGCAACGACATTTGTTTGCTTTCTATTTTAAGCAATGCCTGGGAAAAAAAAGTACAACTTTTGTTTGTTTGTCTCTTTCCCAAACTAATGCAATTTGAAAGGCTGTGCCAGAGAGTCTGGAAGGCCTGAGGCGAAAGTCAAAACTGTGACCCTTTGAGTATTAGACTGTATCGTGGCAAGCTGAGCATCTTCTCCCTCTGTCAGGAGCAGGGCTGGGGAAGGGTGGCCCTTGGGGTGCCTCATCCCTCCCCTGCCTGTCCCCTCTGCGCCGTCTCTGGGTGCCTTGTGCTCCCCGGCAGCAGTGGGGCTGATGCTGCTGGGTGGCTTTGCAGCAGTGCTTTCTCCCTGGGGATTGCAGGCTGCTTTGCAGACACTATGGCTTAAGATTTATAAGCTGCTGTGAGGGCAGAGAATAACAAAACCAAATAATTTACTTATTTCAAGTCCAAAGTAAAAAGAGGTAGTGGAATCTGCCCCAAGACTGCAGGCTGGGGAAAAATCCTAACGGATTTTATTTTATTGCTGCTCTTCTCAAGGCTTCTGCTGCTGGAGCAGTGGAGTGTCTCCCCTTTCCCTGTCCCAGTTTGCCACAGCCTGCTTTCCCAGCCCCTGCTGTGGCACCGACAGTGGTTACCGAGGTGTTGAGCACTTTGGGAAGTTACAAGTGATTCACTTAAACGAAGATGAAGTCCCCCAGGGTGGGAAGAGGGGAGGTGACACCTTTGTTTCAGGCCCAGCTACCAAAGCTGAAAGGAAAGGAGTGAGTTTTAGAAGTACACTTTGCCGTAGAGGAACCCTCTCCCTCATCTGCACATGACTCCATGGAGGTGACAAGTAAATCCAAGACAAGCACATCTCCAAAGCTTTTGCATTTCAGTGTCTGACATTCTGATACTTCCAGAAGACATCAATTGCGCTCTTCTGTTGGCTGAAGTCTCCACAGCAGCCTCATTAACACACAGACAAATGTTTCTCTCTCCAACTTGCTGAACTAGAAATCAGTTTTGTTTGCTTGGCTTTTGTTTGCTGTGAACAAAACGCTTCCTTGTTTGTGCTGCGCCCCTGGTTGCACCCTGGGAGGAGGAGGAAGGCAAAGCAGCCTTCAATCTCCCCGTAATCATCCAATGACAGTTTTGCAGCCTTTGAGCATCATCTTGCACCTCCCCTTGCTGTACCGCAAGTTCCCTGGTTCCCTCCCCGCACCATTCCCTCTGATCATTAGGATTGTTATGATCAATCACATCTCCCCCAGCAGAAACACGCTGGAGCAGAGGGTGCCCTGATGGCTGCCACTCGGCTGCCACTCAGCTCTGGGCCAAGACAACAGCGGCAGCTGCTCAGCCTCAGAGAGGAACTTTAGTGTCACTTTGTGCCTTTCACTCGTGTCACACGCGTTTCACTAGGACCGCGCAGCCTTTCACTCACTCCCATATCCCCTCCTTTCAATTAGCAGGACAGGGAGAAAAGGGAGAAAAAGGACAAAAAAATCTAGTGGGCTGAGCTAAAGACAGTTTGGAGGAGTAATGGAAGAGAAAATTAAAAAAAAAAATGGTAAAAGAATATACAACATTGTGATGCAATACAATTGCTCCCTACCCAATGATCGATTGCCCAGCCCGTCCTGAGCAGCAATTGTGGATTTCTTTCCCCAGAACAACCCTTAATTATACACTGAGCGTGATGTCTATGGGATGGCATATTCCTTTGGCCTCCTTGTCCTGTCTGTGCTCCCTCTCAGCTTCTGTGCGAAGCTGAAAAAGTCCTTGGCTTAATATAAGCATTACATAGCAACAACTGAAACAATATGTGTTAGCAACATTATGCTGATACTAAATGCAAAACACAGCAGCTACTGGGAAGAAAATTAACTCTGTCCTAGATGAAACCAGGACAACTAGGTTTAGTGGATAAGAAACATGTAACTGAAGCAGAAGCAGGTTCCCGTCATGCAGACACCATCCTGCAGCAGTTCTGTGTGTGGGCACCCACTGCCGTCCCTCTGGAGAGAACCAGAACAACCATCACCCAGTCCCGGCCTGAAATCCTTGCCCAGGCTCTGGCAGGAAACTAAATCTGCTCAGTTTATGTGTGTAAACTAGGAATAAATTATGATCCGGCTTTTATCCCGGTGTACCTCCCAAGCAGAGAGAGGTGAAACAGCCTGAGCACAAGGCTTTCTGCTGGAGTGGGGGTGGACCCCGGGACCCCGGCTTGCTCTTCCAACAGCTGAGCTGTGTGCACTGGCTTCACCAAAAGGGTGATGGTGGGGACACCTTTGAAAGCATCCTAGGGATTGGGAAGCACAACGTGCCCCAAAATGTATTGTCTCGTGCATGTTGAATACACCACTGGCGCAGCGCTGGGTTACTACAGGGTGTGCAAAAAACATACGTTGCCCACAATAGCTTTGAGGCCATAAGGTGGATTCTCAAGCACTGGGCATGGGTAAACGTCCAGTCAAAAAGCTGATTATCATGTGGTTGTTTTTCATTACGTAAAATGAGCTTTTTGCTGATCTGTACACGGTAAGTTCAGTCCTGCAGACAGTATCTGGAGAGCTGCTTTTAGCGAAGGAAATGGCTCTGTCTCTTACCCTGCTCCTGCAGCCACGAGCCACGGCGGCTGAGCCGTCCCCGTGGTCATTCATTAGTGCTAGAAATATGCATTGCTACATTTTTGCAAGGAGTAATGAGTCATCACAGGGATGTACATAAGAGAATTTTGCTGCACTTTGGAAAACCGTCGGGTCAGCGGTTCTGGGAGAGGTCAAAATCTCAGGCTAATGTGACCCGAGGCTGGTTTTATTACTTAGATTTTCCTAGAGGTTTGTGCGCAATGCAAAAGCTTTTTAACCTCATTTCAGCTTGCCTTGCTTAAGGAAGGTTCTCCGAGGTCTCCCTGAAGAGCCAGGGCCAGACAGGACAGCCCCAGGGTGGTGAGGACCTGCCCAGTCTTCGGGAGTGTTTCTTCACAGTCTCTGATGGCGTAGGACCCCCTGTGCTGGATCGCCGGCGAGGACCAGCGTCTGCAGGGCCCAGGAGGCCAGTGGGGAACAGGGACCACAAACCTCTGCCAGGTCACGGCTCCACGGGGAAACACGGGTTTGCTTATCACAGGTGGAAATGGTGTAGTGGAGTATAGCGGCTGTCTTAACTGGCAGAGCTGGTCTCAGCCCACCGTGGGACTGGGATGGTGGATGGGGGTATCTGCCAAGCCTCACCAGCCAGCGTTGCCTGGTTCAAGCTGAGCTTTGAGGGAAGGAGGGAGGGCCCCCTTCCTACTTCAGAGGCTCCCCAGAGTTTCCACCAGTGGAAATGGCTCTGAGCTGTTGAGGGTGTGAAGGGACTCGGGGTGAGGGCTGCTGCCCAGGGTGACCTTAAGTAAATCACTCTGTTTCTGCACCCCCTCATTTCACAGGGCCTTCTCAAGCAGCCTCAGGAGCTCCAAGAGGGGATGTGAGAGGAGACTTCAGTGGTGGCGGGGAGGAGGGAGAGGGTCCTTTACCTTTACCTTTGCTGTGGAGTTTTCTCCAGACATTAGCACTTAGGTTGCTGTCCTTTCCAAACGTCACCTCCCTTCGTGGCTTTCAGCTTGTGGTGTGGAAACAGCAGAGCACACTCTCTGAAGAAGCTGGCTGTAGCTTTGAGCGGTGCCCAGCCTGGCTGGGTGACGTGCGGGCAACGGTTTGTGTGTGACGGTGTGTGTGCAGTAAGGAGTGAGCCACTGACCACCACCAAAGTGTTGTAATAAACTGGTGGTGGAGGCAGAATAGGAAAAAAAAATAATCAAAGAGTCTTTACATGACAGGCGGAGAGAAAAGCTGCAGTTAACGTGGTCAGATGTGAGAAACTCGGCAGGGGAAAGGGCCAGTACCAGGATTTGCACGCATGTCCTCCTGTCCAGACCCTGTCAATCCTGCCAGGGAGTTTGACAGACGAGAAAAGTCAAAGAGCAGCCAAGGGAATCTGAAATCAAAGGGCTTTGAAAGCTGGATCAGAGAATGAAGCACAGTTTTCCCATCTGCTTTGAATTTATTGTTGCTAATGAGGAAGCAGCCTCTGGTCTGAGTGAACATGCTGGACCAGAGGGGTCACTTGGCATTTCCATCACATTTCAGAAGAAGGTATCGAGGGAGTCTCTCCAAGTTAACTCTTTCACTGTTGAGGATGTACACATGAGCAATTCAGAGCGAGATGGCCCAAGGAGGGAAATGTTGGCCCCTTTCAGGCTGACAGAAGGTGCTGTTTGGACTTCCAGATCGCAGGCTCCTCTTTGTCCATCTGAGTGGTGGGACTGTGCTGGCAGAGCTGAAAATCCCAGCCTCAGTCCCTCCTGCTGCTCATTTCATAAGCTTGTAATTGTGTATTTACTCTGCTTTGCTGCTGATGTTGGCTGTGGTCGGCGTCTTTCTGCGGGGCTGTGAATCCAAGATCTGCAAGTACCTTTGCTCAGTAATGTATAATTTATATACAAAGCTGGAAGCGGTTGTGTCCAACACTCATTTACAGCTGGACCCCGCGTCCCCAGCAGGCCGGACGCTTTCCCTGTCCGCACAAGTTGACTGAGGAGAACAGATTTCCCTTCCCCAGCCTTTCTCTAGGGTTCCTGAGCGACAGGGACCACACCACATTTGGAAGAAGGAGCAGAGGAGAAAATAGGCTGATGACACAGAGAGGACTGTTGGAATTAACTTGAGGCCTTTTGCAACCCATGAGAGTCTATCCTGAAATGAGTAGCCTCGTTATTTAAATACCAGACCCCGACCTCCCCATCTCAGATTCCCCAAAACTTTTCTGTGTCCCCTGCCCTTTCCATTCCCACTGCCCTAAATGCTGATGCCATCGTGTCCGATTTCCTCCGATTCCTGCTGATAATGCTGACGGTGCAACAGCCAGAAGGGAAAGCCCTGGGGATCTGCTCGCCGAGGGTACGGTCCCGGTTATCCCTCCGGGCACTGCCTGTCTGCGAGGCAAGAGCTGCAGCCGAGCCTGGCAGATCTGCAGACCTTCAGAGGGGGACGGGGTGTGCAGGGGGAAATGCTGGCGTGAGAGCCGCATCCCTGACTCACCCTTGAAGAGCTTGTCCGTGCAACGCAAGGAGTCTCTGCGGTGCCCCGGGGCCGGGGTAAGCTGAGAGGTGTCAACCTGCCTGTGGCCGCGGGGCGAGCGCAGTGGCGGGTGCTCCCAGGCAGGGGAGGCAGAAGGCACTGGTGCGGTAGCGAGGCTCGGCCGACATGCAGCAACTCGTTAAAGGCTGATTGTGTGGCCAAACCCTGAGATTCACATGAGCTGAAAACTGGAACATGAAATTACTCTCTAAGGTTTCATTCGCAACCGGTCTCGGTTTGTGGTCGGACAAGGACATGTCTCTGCTGTGCCCTGTCCGTCTTTCTGCTCCTCTGAAACACTTTGCCTTCCCTGAGATATTTCTTCTTCAGTTGTCTCCTTGAACGTCAGGATATGTAGTTTTAGGGCAATCCGTTGTCTGACTTCAGCAGTGTTGCACTGGGTCTCTTAACAGCATTTCTGAGGCCAGATTGGGATAATGTGGTAGATATCAAATAAAAAAGGGTCCCAGAGTGGCTGAAGGATGCTGTGGCCATCAGTTAATGTGATAGGATTATGTTTTCAAGTAAAGTGTTTGGAATCAAAAAGACTGTGAGTTTTCAAGGACATTTTATCTGCTGGGAGCATTTAAACCTGGAAATACAGTGTCGATATCATAGCAGGATTAAAGCTTGTTGCATTGGAATCAGCACAAATTTTGTTGCCGGCTCGCAGCGAGAGCACAAAGCCCTGATGTAGCAGATAATTCTCTTATTTGGAGGCCTTCCTGCTTGCTGCCTGCTGGGTTGCAAACACCGACGGACAATTGTCTGGGTAAAGCACTGACTGTTCTCAGATGTCCCCTCTGAGCCCACACCTGGGTCCCTGTGGCTGTACCTGGGTCCCTGTGGCTGTACCTGGGTCCTGGCTGTACCTGGGTCCCTGTGGCTGTACCTGGGTCCTGGCTGTACCTGGGTCCCTGTGGCTGTACCTGGGTCCCTGTGGCTGTACCTGGGTCCTGGCTGTACCTGGGTCCCTGTGGCTGTTCCTCGGTCCCTGTGGCTGTACCTGAGTCCTGGCTGTACCTGGGTCCCTACGGCTGTACCTGGGTCCCTGTGGCTGTACCTGGGTCCTGGCTGTACCTGGGTCCCTGTGGCTGTACCCGGCTGTACCCCTGGGCTGGCTGAACTGGGCACTGAACTGGGCAGGACCAGGAGCATCCCCTGCATGCTCTAACACTGCATGGTGAGGGGGGATCCAGCCTTCCTGGGTCAGGCCAGAGTGAGCAGATTTTTAATACAAGTTGGTTTTTTTCCAGATAAATATAGGTTTTGAACTTCTAAATCAAAAGGTTTTGCTAAATCTCATCTTAGTTAGGTTAGTTAGCAACCAGTTAGCACATGTTAAAAGACGTCCATGGGGTAGGTCAATCTCAGCCTGCTGTTTCTCGTCCCCAGGCTGACAGGTGAACATTCTCAGTCTCATTGCTCACAAAGAGCACAGTAAAATTGATCTTCCCCCTCCCTGCCTCACTCCCTCTCTTTTCCTTGTTTATTTTTTCTCCTAGGGCCAAATAAAACAGGCAAGCTGTAGTCACTGGAGCAGCATCGATGCTGCCATTGCCGTCCGAACAGTACCTGGCTGGTGACAGAGCCCTGTGCTGCCGGCGGTCACCTCACCGCCGTGCAGAGCCAGGATTAACACCCCAGAGCCCTACTCCGGGCTCCCGGCAGCAGATCTGCCCTTCAGACCCTGCTCCAAATGGGATAGGAAGGTGCTAACAAGGCATGGGAAAGAGCTGGGGGGTGGGGGGTAACGAACGTGGGGAATGTGTGGAGATGGCCTGGGTTTACTCTTGTTCTATCTCCAGAAGCGCAGCGGGACTGGGTGGCAATGTGATAGCTGCATTGCAACGGCGGGGACTCGAGAGACAGGGGATCTTTTTGACGATGCATTTGGAGGGCTCCTGAGGGGCGCGAGGGGAGGGGGAGAGGCAGAAACACTAGCTGAGGGCCTGTTTTATGAATATAAAAGAGCTTGTGACTTTTTCCATATAGCCCAATGTACAGTAGATCTCAAGAGGATAGTAATTGCCCCTTAGACCTCTTTGTGGGCCAGCCCTGATAAAACACACCTGAACACAACTAGTCCATAGCAGGCATTTCTCTGTCGGGTGTGGGATGTCCAAACATCATAAATCCTGCAATAAAAGTGGGTGAATAAGGCAATAAATGGCAATGATGATTTCAGATAAAAAAATAATCTGTATTTATATTTCACTTAGGATGGCAGCAGCCTTACCAGACCCCTTCCCTGTCCCCTGCATCTGCTTCAGCTCAGGTTTATTTGAGCGATACATCACTGAAGCCATGAGACATCGCCGGTATCTGCAAGCTCTGCAGACCCTCCTACAGCCCTGGCGAGGCTCTACTGCCCTCCAGGACACATTCATTCTCAGCAAATCCTACAGCAAATGACTGGAAACCAGGCAAATCTGACAGAAACGAAACACCTTGGGCAACCGGGCGCTCGCTGTGAAAAGGAAATTCATGTCGGTGAGAATTATCCAGGCTTGACCCGTTCGGCAGCGCCCCAGTCCCTTCCTTGGTCTGCACAGGCATGTGCACCACACAGACACACGCCCCACCACACGGGGGGATTTAAATACATGAAATTTCATTCCTCTGTGCAGCAAATTCATCTCCCCAGGCACGGTTATACGAGGCAAGGCCAAGGGACACGATGCCGCTGGAGAGGGGGAGAAGGGAACGGCGCGCACCCGGGGGAATTATTGATAGTCCCTGGTTTACAAGGCAGGGCTGAAACTGGGGTAAAGCAAAGGGGGTTCTTCTGAACCAAACAGATGAGCTGCTCTTTCGTTGTGGCCTTCATTCACAGGTTCCTTCTGAAAGTCATACAAGGGAAGTAGAAGCTTCTGAAGTGGGTCAGGGAGAGGTGAAGGCTCACTCAGCTATAAACCCCAGCAGGACGCCATTCCTCTGGAGAGCCAGTGGAGAACCATTCAGGTTCTTATGTCCAGGAGTTGAACCCTGTTGTAATTTTCAAAGCTGTGCTCCTGAGGAACTGGAGAGACTGATAAATTCTGCAAAACACTGCTTTCTTTGTAGGCCAAAGAAAATCATTTCAGCCTGTGCTGAAACAGGGGGACACAATACTCCAGGAACACAATACTCTGGCACTGGGGACACAATAGTCACAGGGAACACAATACTCTGGCATTGACATCTTCTTCTTGGCAATATGCTCAGCACACTTGTAAGTTCCTTCGACTACACACTTCAAGAAGCTTAATGCCAAGGGGATCGGTTAATTATCCTATTTCCCCCCAACTAGGTGTAACCTGGCTTCCTGCCCGCGAGGCAGGAGATGGAGGTGGTGAGATGGGGACCAGCACGTAGGTCAGACATCTGCGTTCCCAGGCCTGGCCCTCACTCCCACCCAGGCCCCCTGCTTCATTTTCACTGGGGTCCCAGTGAACAGTGAACTGGGGTCCCAGTGAACAGTGAACTGGGGTCCCTGCTACAAAGGCCAGGCTCGGTCCCACAGCCCGGGGCTGGACGTGGCGGACGGGTCCAGGGCTGCACCGCTGCCTTCCCTTAGAACAGCCCTGCTCCAGGTGATACTCCTTCCCCAGAACAATGCTAATGAGAATAACCTGCCTCGACTTCAGGGTAAGTATCATTAGTGACCAAAATACATATTTTGTATGCAGTGACCGTCCCCAGAGCTGCTTCCCCCTCTCTAGAGAATTACCAGTGAATTGAATTTCATCACCTGAAAGTCAGGTTCATTTTCAGCTGCTCGCAGACTTCACAGCTCTCTTCATTGCTTCAATAGAGGCATTAAGGTAGTCTGTGTATTTTTGTTAAATAATTTTGGTACTTTTCATTTATTATTATTGAGTTCTTGAAATAGGATGGTGTTCTTTCACTGCCAGAGTGCAGCCTGCTCTGGAGTGGAGGATGACATTGTGTATGACACAAAATGATTTAAGAAAAAGGAAAGGTAGAGGAAGAAGAAAATTTAACCGAAAATGCCACAAAAATTACTTCTCTTGGGGAAAAGTGTACTGGGATCCCTTCTGATACTGCAGATTGGATGAGCCCAGAGGGAGGGTTATCAGAAACATACCAGAAGTATCTGAAGTTCCAAAGAAAGGAGTCCACATGTCTGAAAATTGGGCCATTTCTCTGGAAGCTGCCACTGGGGACACAATCCCCCTGTTGAACTGTGTAGATCAGCCCTACTTATCTCGGGAAAGATAAGACCAAGCCCGAAATCTGAGCCTGAAATAACTAAAACGCTGTGGTGATGCATGGCAGCCGAGGGACAGGGTCCCTGTTGTTGATGGGACCACCTGGGGCATCCACCCTGTGAAGACGAGGTCTGTGCCTCAGAGAACGTGCAGTCTGGAGAGGTGGTGGGCAAACTAGGACAGCAAAGGGGACGACAGGCACCTTGGTGACATTTCTTCCTTAGCTTTTTTTTTTTTTTAAGCATAGGAAAGGATTTTAATTTGTTTCTTGCCTGAAGACAGGGCAAAAATGTGTCTGGTGTTTATTCAATTTAAAGGGTCTTTGCTTTATTGAGAAGTATGTTACCACACCCACAGGGGCAGCTTTGAACATGTCTGGTTTAGTGTCTTTAATATTAGCCTGGGCTTCTGAGAGGGCACCGAGGGGGAACTGAGGTCACTGGAAAGCAATGGGTAGAGGCTGTACATAAGATTTGCTTACAGGGCTGCGGTGGGAGATGGGAGTGAGAGTGATGTTTGAAGTTTACCATCTGTGCCCAGGAAAAAGAAAACATCCTGTGCCACAGATGGCCAAGTGCACACGTCATGTCGCTTTCGGGGGTGGGGGGAAAGGGGGGAGTTGTCTCTAAATGCACTTTTCGTACCTTTCAGGTATACGGGGCACTCAGCCAGGCTTCTGTGTTTCTTCAATTTCATTCGGATCTTCTGATTATTTATTTGTCACCACACCTCTTTGCAAAAGCACACCAGCTGTCTGCTGACATCCAGTTCAAACTTTCTTGATTATCCATGACTTTCTGCTGTTCTGGCGCAGAAGAGCGTGGAATAACACTGCCTGTTCTTAGTGGATTAAAAAAAATAAATAATCAAAATAAGGGTCATGTCTCTGTGTGGGCATATAAATGAGACAAATGCAAAAACAGGCTCAGGAATGAGGCACCAGTGCCAAAATGCCACAAAGCACTAAAGGGACCAAAATATTTTGGACAGTGCCTAACTTTGGTGATAACTCTGCTGATATTTCTGCAGGGTGAGCCCCACTGCTGCGCTGGGACCCCTGCTCACCCAGAGAGCGCTCCCTCTTGGGGGGGAGGATGGTGCTGCCCTCGAGACTTACTGATGCACAACAGGATAATAGGATGGACAGTAGGATGACCATGAGCCAACAATGTGTCCTTGCGGCCAAGAAGGCCAATGGCATCCTGGGGGGCATCAGGAAGAGTGTGAGCAGCAGGTGGAGGGAGGTCATCCTGCCCCTCTGCTCTGCCCTGGGGAGGCCCCAGCTGGAGCACTGGGACCAGTTCTGGGCTCCCCGGTTCCAGAAGGACAGGGAACTGCTGGAGAGGGTCCAGCAGAGGGCTACAAAGATGATGAGGGGCCTGGAGCATCTCTCTTATGAGAAAAGGCTGAGGAACTTGGGTCTTTTTAGTCTGGAGAAGAGAAGGCTGAGGGGGGATCTGATCAACACCTATAAATACTTCAAGGGAGGATGGGGCCGGTCTTTTTTCAGTGGTGCCCAGGGACAGGACAAGAGGAAATGGGCACAAACTTGAACATAAGAATTTCCATCTAAGCCCGAGGAGGAACTTCTTTCCTGTGAGGGTGGCAGAGCCCTGGCAGAGGCTGCCCAGGGAGGTGGTGGAGTCTCCTTCTCCGGAGACATTCAAACCCCACCTGGACACGTTCCTGTGGGACCTGCTCTGGGTGGACCTGCTCTGGCAGGGGGTTGGAGGAGATGATCTCCAGAGGTCCCTTCCAACCCCATGTGATTCTGTGATTCTGTAACAGGGGTTCAGACAGCCTTGGCCCTTCAGTCACTGATCCACTGGTGAAGATGCCAGCACTTCCCACCAGCCCAGTTCCCTGCCAGGGCAGAGGCCAGGCACTGGTACGGCGCAGCTGTCTCATTTAGGTTTCTTATCTCTCCCTTACAGCGTGGTTCAGAGTGTCAAAGCAAACTTGCTTTTGGGTTTTTTTTGGGTTTTTTTTTTTTGGGTTTTTTTTTGTAAGAAACCACAAAGCCCACCGCAAGGTCCAGATTTCCAATGAAAAGCTTCTCCTGCATCTTCGCATGGCTGAGTTATAACCCTCTAAATTACAAACAGAAGCCCTGGCAGACTCCGGCTCCCAGCTCTAATGGCTGCTATTGTATTTCTGCTGCTGGCTGGCACCCAGCCTCCGCTCGCGCAGCAACAGAAAGGGATGCTGTCAGCTTGAAAAACTGTGTCTTCCTCAGAGGGGAGGGACACCCCCCCCCCCCCAAAGCCATACCCAGTGTCATTCCAAACTCGCGGAGAGTAAGGACGCGGAGGGGCTGCCCTTTCTCCGTGGCTGGTCGGTGTGTGGGTGTCTGCCAGCCCCGGGGGTGTCAGTGTTGCTGTGTGCATCAGCACAGCCCCCCCCCCCCGTGCCCCACCGCCCCCGGGGAGCGCGGGTGCAGAAGGGGCAGCAAGGGGACGGGACGCTTCCATCCCAGGCCTCCTGTCAGCAGCAGCGGCAGCAGCGAGCCCAGAGAAGCACCAGGAGACTTTGTGTACAGGTGGAGGAGGATGGAGGTCAGAGACATGGGATGCCATTGCGATTAGTTCACTGCTTAAAGCTGGTTTGAAACGTGCCTGGGAGAGAAGGATCTCCCCCCGCCCCATCTTACCCCCTTCTCCAGAGATGACCTGCACAGCGCCCCGCCTGCGGCTCTTTAAAGCTAAACCCCTGAAAGATGTGCCCTGTCTCAGAGGGGCCGGTCGAGAGGTTCCAAGTGGCCGGCGTTGCCTTTAAATACAGCGCCTTGTGGGCGCCAGAGCCGTCCCCGGAGGGATTTGCATCTGACCTGGCGAAAAACAAAGGAAGGTCTCCTGCTTCTCTGTGGTGACAATGACTGATGGCAATGACTGGCACACTCAGAGGGCCCTCTGCTGCTCCCCTCTCCACCAGCCTCACCGAACCCCTACTCAGCCGCCCCAGCCCACGGAGGTGCCAGCAGGTGAGAGCCCTGTCGGTACCCGGTTCTACTGGGCTCCTGCAGGGACTCCATCCCTCCCACCGCCCCGGGATGCTGCCTCCTGCCCGGGAGCTGGGGAGCCGAGAGAAGCAGGAGACCAAGCTCGCCATCTCCTGGGGAAAAGGCATTTCCGCCTCCAGGAAAGGCTTTTCTTTTATTCCTTCCTTCCATTCTCACTTCTCTGCCTCTGGGACACAGCCCGGGTGCAGGAGGAGCCTTAGGGAGCCTTGCAGCGCCAGCCCCGACCCTGCTGTGCTCCCGCTTCTTCACCTGCGGCTCGGTAAAATGAGGCACTGAATCTACATCAAAGGGTAACCCCATGAACTTCAGCAAGGGCAAGTGCAGGGTGATGCACCTGGGGAGGAATAACCCCCTGCACCAGGACAGGTTGGGGGTGACCTGCTGGAGAGCAGCTCTGAAAAGAAAGACCTGGGAGTCCTGGTGGACGACAGGATGACCATGAGCCAGCAATATGCCCCTGTGGCCAAGAAGGCCAATGGCATCCTGGGGGGCATCAGGAAGAGTGTGAGCAGCAGGTGGAGGGAGGTCATCCTGCCCCTCTGCTCTGCCCTGGGGAGGCCTCATCTGGAGCACTGGGACCAGTTCTGGGCTCCCCAGTTCCAGAAGGACAGGGAACTGCTGGAGAGGGTCCGGCAGAGGGCTACAAAGATGATGAGGGGCCTGGAGCATCTCTCTTATGAGAAAAGGCTGAGGGACTTGGGTCTCTTTAGTCTGGAGAAGAGAAGACTGAGGGGGGATCTGATCAACACCTATAAATACTTCAAGGGAGGGTGTCAGGAGGATGGGGCCAGTCTTTTTTCAGTGGTGCCCAGGGACAGGACAAGAGGAAATGGGCACAAACTTGAACATGGGAAGTTCCATCTAAGCATGAGGAGGAACTTCTTTGCTGTGAGGGTGGCAGAGCCCTGGAAGAGGCTGCCCTGGGAGGTGGTGGAGTCTCCTTCTCTGGAGACATTCAAACCCACCTGGACACGTTCCTGTGGGACCTGCTCTGGGTGGACCTGCTCTGGCAGGGGGTTGGAGGAGATGATCTCCAGAGGTCCCTTCCAACGCCATGTGATTCTGCGATTCTGTGGTGGGTACGCTCTTGGTGGTTTTGTTCTATACTTCAGCAGCAGCAGTGCCAGTGGTGAGATTTGTATGCGTTAATAACCCCAGAAAAGAGGTTTTGTAGAGTGTTGGTGCAGGAACAGTCAGGTTCTTACATACTGAGAACGGCAAGGACTGCTCAGCAACTGCCATGCGGACCCTGTGGAGCCCAGGGACGCGGCGAAGGCTACGGCAGATGGTCTAGTTACCCACTGGGCACAGCGTAACACCTTCACCTCCACACACAGTTACACGTCGCTTAAAAACAGATGCCAACAGCAAGGCTTCTAAGGATACCGATGGATTTTGGGGTGTAACTGAGAATTTCAGGACCTTTTGCACGCTCTCTTGGCTACAGACACATCCCCCCCATACTCTGTGAGGTCTAACTCACCCCTGCGTGTGACGCAGCCGCGGCGCTTCCAGGCGGGGGCTTGGCCAACGGGAACCAGTAGAGCTGATGGAGAACGCTGGGAAGATCAGCCAGTAGTGCTGGTGGGTGAGCCAGGGGGTGGCACGGCCAGGCTGCGCCCGGGCAGCGACGGTCCCCGCGCGGGTACTGGGAAGCGTTAAACCAACGGGAGACTGGATTCCGTAACGGTAATCAATTACACCCTGGGGGTGACAGTTATTCAATAAGCAAGGCTCCAATGTCTCGAGTATTCACCCCAAAATAGAGTGAAAGATCAGCAACTGCCTGCACGATGTCTGTGTAGAGGGGGAAAACCCGCGACACTGTAATTACTGTGTCATGAAATGAAGTTTCTAAAGGGTCAAGACGTTAGAAAAGGGTCTGGGGAGGTGGGATTCCTCAAACCCCAGTGCTGCTACTGATTCACTGCCACTGTGAGCACCCGCTCTGCCTCTCCACACCTGGGGGAGATTAATCTTTTAAGGGGTCTCTGAGAAAGACTGGGGAATTCATTAAACTGGTTACTTTTGTAGGGATTATTGTAACTCCGAATAATGACACTTATAGAGCAGCTGAGGGAATTACACTACTAGGTGAGTTGCTCCTAGTATCAAGAACTGAGATTCAGTGTTGTGATTTTTAAGAGAGATGTTGTTCACTCAACAACAGATCCGTTACCAAAAAAGGCTTTTTCAGTCCTAACCTGGGCAGAGGGTCCCGTAATATAAATGTTAAATATAAACTCTACTAGCTCTGTAGCTTATGCACTCTTCTTAAATAAGTTAATGTTTCCAAACACAGGAAACAACATTTTGTGACCTGAAGAAGAGCCAAATGTCTTCTGAAAGGTGGGATTTTGCCATTAAAAAAAAAGTATTTGGATCCACTTCCAGTTTGGAGCATCAGAGAGAAGAGCCTGAATTTTGTTCATTTTCTGCACTTACTCCTCCACACTTTCAATGTTTCAGGTCACGTGTAATATTGCACAGAGCTGATGCCCAAGGAAAAAGGTCACATGAAACTGTATCATAGTGAAGAGACGACAGTTTAAAAGATCAATCCATTTGAACAGGAAACAAAAGATCCCTCTTCAGCAACGAACGTGAACACCCATTAAGCCAGCCTAGAAACCAGGTGCCGTAACAAAGACACTGAGGTAACCCAAGACAGCATCTCTTCTAGACTGAAAAGGATCCACAAAATAAATTAGCAGTTCATTTTTTTAATTAAACGAAGATTTATCCAAACAAACAACAGAACAGTTTAGGGAAGTAGAGGCACATATTGCCACGGAACAGGTTCCTACAGTACAGGCGACGGCCATCCATTCTTCACCTTCCCAGTCTGGTTTTTCATGAACTGAAGGCAAAGCCCAGAGTCCAATAAACCCAAACATTAATTAGCTGAACTCCTTTTTTTTCTTTTGAAACAGAAGGAGGAAATCACTTGCTACTAAAGACGTTCAGACTAGTCATTTTGCAAATGGTGCTATGAAGCTGATCAGAAGGGAATGTGTTGGAGCATAATTGCCCTATTTCAAAGCATTATGCTGTAATAACAATCTGCAGAACGGCCGTGCTCCATGGCGAGGGAGAGGGTGCTACATCCAGCACGCACCTCCACACACCGCATTCCAGAGAGAAGCTGCTAATGCTGGAAGGCAGCCCATTAACCAGCCTGAGCCTTTTAGATCCTAATTTCAGGGCAGAGAGATAGCACTCGCTTCATTGGCTGCAGCTATTTGCTATTTCCAGTTACGATCCTTCTGATTAAGCCAAGCTCTGAGCCCGCAAATCCCCTGCTGAAATAGAGACCAGCTTTTGTTCAACCATGTATCAGGAAAACACTCTTTGGCATCGGACCAAAGGAATGTTTAAGTGTCAGCTTTTCAAAAGCTATCTTATTAACTCAATAAAGAAACCTCTTTAATTTTGTTTTGTTCAAACAGAAAACAGGTTACACTAGGCTGCAGCTTATGGAAGCTGTAGGTAGAGAACACTTCCCTTCCTCGCTGCTGGAATCCATGCCCTTGAGTATTCATTTGTTTGCAACAGCAGAGAGTTGGTCCCGGATCCTTCCTAGGCCTTCTAACATAGTGTCCAGGGTTTCTTTGCTCAGTTCCACAGTCAGTGCAGAAACAACAGGACTATTTCCACATAAGGCAACATCTTCCTGAATCTGAAAATAGGAACACAGACTTTAGCTGGATGAAAAATGCATTCACGTGTTTTTCCAGTGCCACTACGAAAGTCAATGTTTAATAGAAAAAGAAAAATGCTTTAAATCTGGCATCCAGCTCCATCCTGACGGACCACAGCACATTTTCTAAGCTGTGTGCCTCACTAGTGAACTGTGCTCCCATGGAAAGAGTGCAAATAAACGTGTACTGGCAGGAGTGTGGGGAAATTCTGAGGAGATTCATGGCAGGAAGCCACATAGATATGAAAAGCACCTTAGCAGATACCACATAACCCCATCCCCCACAGAAATGAAGACTTTTCCTTCTCCTCTGAAACCCACCCTTCCAACTTTTACTGGTTGGGAGGATCCAGAACTCTGTCAAATGTAAGCAGGAAGTCTAGCTCTACTCCCCAAATGACAGATGTGCCCAGTGAAGGAATTTATTAGTATTCAAAAGTTATTTCCCAACTAATGCAGTCAACTAAATATACTGATGAGTGACTTTGAATTGAAAGGCGATGACTTCATAATTTATCTTCGTTCTTTCCGTAGAGAACAATGGTGACCAGGAACAAACATGGTGCCTTCTCGCATCCCCATGCAAAGAAAATTCCCCTTTGCAAGAAAAAGAGGGCTCTCCTCAGAGACATCATTCCCAGGCTCTGTGGCACTTCAAAGATCACCTCCGAGACAGTCTGTGAACTGCCCACCATGGAATGGGCAAGCACCAGGTGCCTGTCTGAACCGTCCTGCGCTGCCACTGGTCAGTCAGGGGCTGGACTTGACTGTTCTGGTCCCGTATTCTTTACGGCCACTGACATTACCTTTAACTGAAGCAGGCAAGTAGGGACTGCCATTCTGCTGATGCTGTCTGAAGAGGTCTTGATGTCCACCCTCCAGTCCATGTCAACCAGCCGAGGCAGGGAGACTGAGGGATTTAAAAAAAATGGGTCTGTTAGGCCCGGCAGTGCATGATGACACCAGACCCTAGAACCTGTGACCACCACCATGCACATGCTTCTCTGCTCCTGGCCCTGGGAAGCGCACAACTTTAGTCTACTATGTGGTTTCACATCATGTGCATTCTGTACCAAGCCAGTCTCTGGAGGCTTCCTCATGACACTGGAAGGACAAAGAGGGTTCTCCCATTGTCACACACAAGACAAACATAAATCCACAAAGCCGCTGGGATAAGGGGAGCAGTAGGATGTCTTCTCCACTTCTTCATCCTCTGCCTTGCTGGGGGCAACTCATCAGAGAATCACAGAATTGTCTAGGTTGAAAGAGACCTTTAAGATCATCTAGTCCAATCATCAACCTAACTCTGACAAACCCAACATCACTAAACCATGTCTCTAAGCACTATGTCAACCCAGCTTTTAAATCCCTCCAGGGATGGTGCCTCAACCCCTTCCCTGGGCAGCCCATTCCAAGGCTTCATTACCCTTTCCATGGAAACATTTTTCCTAATTTCCAACCTGAACCTCCCCTGGTGCAACTTGAGGCCATTTCCTCTTGTCCCATGGCCTGTTCCTTGGGAGAAGAGACCGACCCCCCCTGGCTACACCCTCCTTTCAGGGAGTTGGAGAGAGCGAGAAGGTCTCCCCTCAGCCTCCTTTTCTCCAGGCTGAACACCCCCAGCTCCCTCAGCTGCTCCTCACAAGACTTGTTCTCCAGACCCCTCACCAGCTCCGTTGCCCTTCTCTGGACCCGCTCCAGCAAAGCTGCTCTGGCATAAAAGCTGAGATTAAGGTTCTCCCCACAAAACCCTGGCACCAACAGGCTGGCTGCAATGCTCTCTGTCAGTTCCTGGGAGCATAATGTTTTTAAACAGTGTCTTTCCGCTGCAAGCAATAAATACAAGGAACATTTGAAGAATATATTCAAGTGAAACTGAGGCAGGTACCGGGAGGGGTGGCATGCAGCCATCCTTCCCCCTTGTTTGAACAAAACAAAGTTTCCTACTTTCATTATAAAACCCCACATTTTTAACCCAGAAAAAGAAACAGCATTGACATTTTCACCTCAGCTTTACAAGTGTTTTCTCACACAAACTGCAAACCAGAGGAAAGCATAATTACTTATCCAACCAGACAACAGCAAGTGTTAAAAGATGAGGCTTGAACCCTTGACTGCCCAGTGGTAAAGTGCAATTTACCACCAAAATCCAGAAATTTGGAACATGTCTGGAAGGTAAATTCCTTGTTTAATATATATGTAAAGAAAATAAGTTGTAAGGTGCAGTTTCACAGGGCATACTTAAAGTCATTCCCACTTTGCTACTACGAGGCATTTATAAGACTGGGAACACCTCTTGCACCTTTTTCAACTCCACTTTCAGGAAAGAGCTGAGCTATACTTCCTATGTTTGAAAGCCAGCATCCAGTTTCCTGGGAAAAACTGTAAATTCTCACTAGAAGAAAGTCCACAGTAAGGACACGGAAACAAAGACAAGCCCTTTCAGTTTGAAAAGGACATTTTTAGCTAAGGGGCTGAACTGCTGTAACTATGCCAGTATAAATGGCTACAGGGTGCCTGAAGGAACATTTTTCCCATTTATGTCAGCTAGGGATTTTCAAAGAAGCCCGAATGAAAGGTAGGACCAACCCCATAAAACATCTCTAGAGAGGTTATCGTTTATTCTCAAACTCAATTTAAAATCTCAGCTGTGGTGCTTGGTAGGTTTGAGTGTCTTTGTGAAGCCTTATCAAACCTGGTTGTCAGCGATTATTTGACATCTATTTAAAGGTACCAAGGGGGATGAAGAGGCAAAGACTAGAGCTCTGCTGAGTGCTAAGGGAAGAGCTGTCTCAATAGGCAATTGCAACCTGTCTGGATTCCTTCTATCATAAGATGCCTAGTTTCCTCCCCAAGGGCTGATCACTAGCCTTCCTCCAGACGCTCAAGTTGCTTCCTAACAGTGCTTACAGAAATATCTCTTTCTGTGTGGGGAAAGGCTCTCCCTTCTCCTCCTGCTCCCCTGCACAGAGCTCCAGGAGGCAGTGCAGGAGGCTGCCTTGGCTCTTGCTTTTGGAACAAATTCCAGTTCACAGTCTGCCAGGGCCAGCACTTGGCAGCTCTTGCATCAACATAAAATGCATCTGTTTAGCCTTGTATGTTAATTTGCAAAGATGGATTGCTGGTGGCTTGGGAGGGGCAGGAAACATTTATATGTTAACACAGATCAATCAGTTGGAATGTCTGCTCTGTGTATCATGTCTTGGTCCCTATGTAATGTATGTCAGATATTTCACGAATACAACACTAAAACAATCCACCCTTTCCTAGAAGACAATCTCATTCCAACAGGGTTAAACATTTACAAATACAAAGATGTGAGTGTCAGAGCAGAGCTCCTGTAAGCTCCAAAACCACTCACCCAGCCTTGTTTCTGGGCTGTGAAGATCCAGCTAGCATGTCATCCTTGCTCTCATTTCCTCTAAGGCATGATAGTGTTAAGGGTAAGGAAAAAGCATTATGTATCTTGGTAACACCAGAAATTGTTTAGTGTAAGGAACTGCTGTATTAGCATCACACAACAGCTTCTTCCCTCTGCCGATCATTAAAACTTTGAGGGACAGTGTATTTCCTGGTCCTGCCATACTGTTTAGCTGTTGGACATTATCTCCTCTGCAGGCGAAGCAGGATCCCAGCATACCTCAAACTACCCTTGTTATCAGCTCCCATTTGTAAGCCTCCAAGTGCCACAGTTGTAAAGAAAACCTCTTGGGGGGAAAACAGAGTGTTGTAGCTGCACGGAACACCCACCTGGGATGTAACTCATTGCCCACGGTGCTATTGCTCAAGTTTGCATTCCTTAATTACATCACTGTTTAGAAAGGCGAGGAACAAGCCGACTTATGAATATATGCAGTGTACCCCCTGAAAGAGGGGGCACAGAAGAGTGCACAGAATTGCATAGATGTGAAAAGCTAAGGTACCCCCCAACATACACATACCCTTCACAGTGCAAAGCTATGGAATACGTACATCACTTAATGACCTGAATGGGGAGGTCACAGTGCTCCATTTCCAAAAGTGTTGCAAACACTCGCTGTGCAGTGCACTCTGCAAGGTGGTAACTGACTGAGAATTAAATGGAATTGCTTGAGGACTGGAAACAATTTAGCCCAGACCTGAATACAAGCTCATGGCCTAAGCTCTGTGATGCCACAGCCGCACAGCTTCGTCTAAGGCAAACCGGGGGGTTTCTGTGCCACCTTATGAAAACATGTTGTGATGCCCTAAGGTAAACTCTAAGCTCCAACGACCCCAGGAAACATTAATTGCATCAAGATATGAACTACTACTTACTCTGACTTGCTTGTGCTTCATTCCTCCAAGCAGAGCTGTGAAAAAGTAGAGGGGGAAAAAAAAAAAAGTATCAGCAGTGCTTTGGGAAAAAAAAAAAAGGAAAGAAAAAAGGTAGGGAAAGCCTTCAGAGTGGCTTATGCCTGACAGAAGGGTCACCAGGGCTGCAGCAGTGAGCAGGGAAGAGAGACTGCCGCTGCCACCGGGTGCCCAGGAAAGGCTGTCACTGGTGGGCAATGGCAGGCAAGCTGGTGACCACCTACCGGTTCTCCTGCAACCGCGGCTCACTTACGGCATGTACCCTTCTCCCCAGTTCCATCAAAGCAATGGGCTACCAAGCAGTGAGAGGTACAAGCCTGCAGGACTGCTGTCCTCTGCCACCAGCTCACGTTTGCTGTACCACGCACGCCGCCTCTGCACCTCAGCCGGGCTGGTAAGCGGAGGGGCATCCAGACCCTACCCGATCGGACTTTGCAGTACTGAAATCCAGCCCTCTAACTTTTATCACCACCCGTAGCATTTTTCCACCATACAGGTGAATTGTTAGGATAAAAGGGGCTCTGCATTATGTGAATGAGGCCCACACCCACTCCAAAAGTCTTGGGAAAACCCTCTGGTGCTGTGTTTTGCTTGCCATTCCACTCACATGACATATTTCATTCAACTCTGCTCATCCCAACCTGTGTGATTACACCCAAGGTATGCACCAAATTCACAGAAATGTGATTCTGCACCTTGTCAACTATCCACATATCAAACCAGATACACAGGCTTTAACTTTCCAGCTGCAAGCAAACGGCAGGTGGGTAACACTCACATATTCTCCAAGATTATCTTAGTCAAAAGGTTCTTCAGATTTTGGTGGAAATTTTCTGGAAAGAGAGAGATGATATCTTCTGCCCTTGTCAAGCCGTGGTACACAACGTGCCTGGTGAGATGGTGCAAAGCAGATACCAGCTGTAGGAAAGGAAAAGGAGAAAGGGATCTGCTGGCTTGAAAAGCATTTCAATCAGCACAGGACTGCCCTCCCGTAGCCAGGCGAGACACAGCTTCTGCAGCGCGACCAACTCCAGGAGGGCCTTGGTCTTCCAGGTACTACCTGATGGCCTTAACAGGCAGGGTGCATGAGGTCCACTCTGTGCTCTTGATACCTAAAACGGATCTTCTGTAGTTCATAAGTGCTTAGAGAATCTTCTTTTAGGGAAGAAATGCAGCTATTTTAGCAACCATCCCAAATGGGTTCAAGGACTTAGTAAGGTAAGAAAGGATGTACGTGGCCCTGAGAACATAGTGACCTAAGACAGGGATGCAATAAATATGGACATTGTCTGACAAACAGGTGGTTGCAGGGAGACCATGAGTTTTAATGAGCAATTAAGCAATTAGAATGTTTTGCCAACATGAAAAGTAAGCCAAAGGACAGGCGAAGAAGATGAAGATTGAGGAAGAAACGACCCTCACTCAAAATGAGGGCCACCACAAGGCACAACTAAGCATGCCCAAAAGCTTATTATAATATGTAAATGAATTCTCAGAAATATAACGAATACACTAGTGTTTTCTTGGAATTACATTGAACACGTATACCTGTTGTGTATAAATTTAATTTGACACCAGCACTCGGGGTGCACAACGGGAGGAGCTACCCCTGCGCACCCGGCGCACGGCGTACGGAACGCCCGCTTTCTGAACTTTAAATTGAGTTTTACAAGGTTTTATCTGCCGGTTCGCGGTGACGCTCCCGCACACACACCTCAGGCGCCTCCCTGTAAGGCCCCTCCGGGCTCTGCCTCCGGGGGAGGCGGCCTTTCACCGAGCAGTTTGGTTCCGGCCGCGGGCCTCGGGAGCTCCCCGGAGCCCGGGCCGAGCCCTGCGCCGGTGCCCGCTGCCGGTGCCCGCTCCCCTCCCCGCCCGCACGACGAGGCCCAGGCGGCAGGTCCCGCCCGCCGCTCCCTCAGGCCCCGCTCGCTCCCGCCCGGCCCTACCTGCTCCGCTTCCTCGGGGCCGGCGGCGAGGCCGGGGCAGGCGCGCTGGGCCAGCGGGCCGAGGCCGGCGGGGGGGCTGGAGAAACACTCCTGGCACAGCTGCCGCACGGCGTCCCTCGACGGCGCCTGGCGGGGAGCAAAGCGGGGGGCGCTCAGCCGCGGCCCGGGAGAGGGGAGCCCCCCCAGGCCCGTCCCCCAGCAGCCGGGCGGCCCGCTCACCTTCAGCAGGCTCTGCAGGGCGGCGAACTCAACCTCCCGCACCGCCGCCATCTTGGCGCTGTCACCTGAGGCGGGCGCCGGGCGCCCCCTGCCGCGCCGACGCCATCTTGGCGCCGTCAGCCGGGGCGGGCGGGGCCCGGGGCCGGGGCCGGGGTGCGGGCGGTCGGGGGCCGGGGGCCGGGGCCGGGGCCGGGGTTGGGGTGCGGGCGGGCCGGCCTCTGTACTCCCGCCCTCGGGGGGGGCCTGGCGTGACTGCGGTCCCAGCCCCGGAGGAGGCTGCGCGGTGCCAGCGGGGCCCGCGGCCCCAGGCCCGCAGGGGGGCCGGGCCCCGCTGTCGGTGTGGGCCCGAAATACACGGCCTCGACCTCTCCGGTCCGCTCCTCTCTGGCGTTTCTGCTATGTCGATGTCAGAGGCAGTTCCCTACGAGATTGGAAAAAAACCCCACCAAACCACACAGAGGAATTGGATGCATTGGATGATGACCTTCTTAGGTCTTCTTGCTGCCCTTTTTTTCCTGCAATTTCCTGGCTGTAGCACCCAGTGGGACCCAGCTGTGGGCTCTGAGCCCGCAGGTGCATCTGTGCCGCCCTGCGTGTGGGAATCGGCTTGGATCCGGAGAACTGAACTGTTAATTAGACCAGTCATTGAGTCTCAAAATGAAACTCTGCTGCCGAGTTGGGCAGATGTGCCTGCGCATGGGGCTGGGTGATGCAGGGCTGCAAGGATGATGAGGGGCCTGGAGCATCTCCCTTACGAGGAGAGGCTGAGGGACTTGGGTCTTTAGTCTGGAGAAGAGAAGGCTGAGGGGGGATCTGATCAACGCCTATAAATATTTCAAGGATGGGCGTCAGGAAGATGGGGCCAGTCTTTTTTCAGTGATGCCCAGGACAAGACAAGAGGAAATGGGCACAAATTTGAACATAAGAAGTTCCACCTAAACATGAGGAGGAACTTCTTTCCTGTGAGGGTGGCAGAGCCCTGGCAGAGGCTGCCCAGAGAGGTGGTGGAGTCTCCTTCTCTGGACACATTCAAACCCGCCTGGACACGTTCCTGTGGGACCTGCTCTGGGTGGACCTGCTCTGGCAGGGGGTTGGAGGAGATGATCTCCAGAGGTCCCTTCCAACCCCATGTGATTCTCTGATTCTATACAGCGATAGCACTGACCCATTTGGCTCTCTCTCTTGGTTGAGCCAGCCTGGGGGATCTAAGACCATCCTTCCTGAAGTAGCGCCGATACCTCTTTAAAAAACTCGTGGGCAATAGCAGTGCAGGGGGCTGGGTGAGCGGACAGCCCGCAGACTATGAGACTCTTAAATACTGTTGATAACTTTCTAAATTCAGCATCTCCTGGATGTGGGATGCGGGTGTATGGGTACCTATACTTACCTGCTGTCTGCTGTTCTTGTCTGTCACCGCTATTCCCAGCCGTGTAAAAAAGCCTCCAGAATTGGCATTTCGTGTGGGGAGAAGGATCAGGGACCTGGGCTGGGAATCACTTGAATGAGAAGGGCTGACTTCTGAGGGCTAGGTGGGAGGTTTCTGGTGGGAGCTGGGGACCTCCCGGGGCTTGCAGCAGGAGAATAGTTTTTCATTTGCCTTTTCACTTAAAATAGCAAGTTGTCCTAGTTTTCTGTCTCCGCTGGCCCTTGGCAGGGAGTAGGCGGGGGAATTCGCGGTATCAGGTGTCTGTGCAGCGCTCTCTGCTGCGCTCTGCGGGATTTACACCTTTCCCTCGGGAAAATGCCAGTAGGGAAGTTGCCTGGGTGCCCTTTGCCTTTTTTAGTGGAGAGGGACTGCAAAACAATAACAAAAAAAAACAGGATAGGGAGGTAAGGGGAAGAATTGTGTGTATTTCATATACAAGGCATTGAAAGGATTGTGTGCGCTTCACTTATGAGGTATTTATCTTCAACAAAAGTCAGCTATCATGGTGGAATAAATTCTGAGATACCACAAGGCCAAGTTCTAGAGATGGGGAGCTGAGTGAAACCATTCCACTAGGTCAGTGTGAAATATACTCTGTGTTTTATACATAGGGATCTAGCTCCAGTGACAGATAAACACTTGGCAAAAATGTCATATTTGTTTTAGTCCATCAACTAAAGTGAGAGCCCCAAATAAACGTATCTGAGAGGGACTGCATTGTGAGGAAAAGCCAGTCGCTGTTCCTACTATATTCAAGGTAAAAAATAAGCCTAAAAAGGTGAGCAAATAATTTGACAAAGCCCAGTGCAGCCCTTTTCTGTTTGGTTTGTTTTTTTTTTTAAACCCTTGAGAAGTAAAAAAAGGAGAGGAATAAACTTCACTTCCCTACAATTCTTGGCTGGAGATCTGTAACCTTTTCCCCTCCAGGGAAAGAAGCACAAAGTTCTAGTTCACTTTGGCTGTTAAAGGCTCCCTGGGAGATATTGAAGATTTGTTGGGAAGAACTATTGGGTTTTTCCCTGCAGTGTATGCTGTGTTGAGGATACAGAGTGTCTGTTGCCTAACTACGGGCTTTCTGCTGCAGGGCCAGGCTGTGCTCTGTAACCGCATCCTGCCGGGGGGTGCACCTTCTCCACCGCAAGGAAAAGTGAAGCTGTCACCTTGCCCTGAAGAAAAGAACTCCAACTGGGTGATTCTGGTTAAGAGGTCGAGCAAGATGAAGTGTGAGAAACTTATTTTCCTCAGTTATTTTGCATTATTTGTTTTGGGTTTGGTTTTGTTTTGTTTTTTTTTAATGGTGTTTCGTTAGCAACAAATTGCAAATAATAGGAAAGAAATCTTCACAGAGCGCTCAGGCAGGATTGGGTTTGGAGTACCTGGCATCATATTCTCCAACCAGAACTTTCCTGAAACGTCTCCAGCTTTATCTGAAGTCCCGTTTATACTCTCTTACATATTGATGCACACATCAGTCTTTTCATGCCAGGAGTAGGACACAAGCTTCTTCTTGTAGCTGTTACTGGGAATCATGCTGAGATGATTACCTGGAGGGCAAATTTCCCCCTAGATATCTGGTTGCATCGGCACTAGTCAACTCAACAGCAGCAGAGAACGTTGCCAAGGCCTTTACTGTGAAATTGCTCGTGCTGTTGTTGGCATGTTTTCCCCTCATCCTGGTCATCGTTCTCCCAAGCAGCTCCAGGGTCAGGAGTTGGCATGGACTTAGAAGCAACCCCAAGGAGCAGGCGGCCACCCTGTCCGAAAGGCCAAGAGCCGAGCAGCTCTCTCAAGCCACGCTATGCCCATTGCTCTCTGGGCCAGAAAACGATTCCGAACGCGTTTAATTTACTAGCACAAATCTAACTTTCACTTTCTTGTCCTCACTCTTTTTGCTCCACTTAAAATGAGCTTTCCAGCAGACATGGTCATAGAATCATAGAATGGTTTGAGTGGGAAGGGACCTTAAAGATTATCCAGTGCCCTGGGCAGGGGCACCTCCCACCAGACCAGGTTGCTCCAAGCCCCATCCAGCCTGCCCTTGAACCCCTCCAGGGATGGGGCAGCCACAGCTTCTCTGGGCAACCTGGGCCAGGCTCTCACCACCCTCACACCAAAGAATTTCTTTCCCAACTCTCATCTCAATCTCCTCTCCTTCAGTTTAAAACCATCCCCCTCCTCCTATGGCTCCCCTCCCTGGCAAAGAGTCCCTCCCCATCTCTCCTGGAGCCCCCTTTAGGGACTGGAAGGGGCTCTAAGGTCTCCCTGGAGCCTTCTCTTCTCCAGACTGAACACCCCCAACTCTCTCAGCCTGTCCTCACAGCAGAGGGGCTCCAGCCCTCTGATCATCTCCGTGGCCTCCTCTGGACTCGTTCCAACAGGTCCATGTCCTTCCTGTGCTGAGGACCCCAGAGCTGGACACAGAGCTCCAGGTGGGGTCTCCCCAGAGTGGAGCAGAGGGTCAGATTCCCCCCCTCACCCTGCTGGCCACGCTGCTGGGGATGCAGCCCAGGATGGGGTTGGCTTTCTGGGCTGCCAGTGCATGTTGCCAACTCATGTTGAGCTTCTCAACCACTCAACCACCATGGTCTTTCTGTTCCATCTAACCCACTCCGTGAACAACAGTCACCAGTGGTTACCACAGTCCTTCTCCTAAGGGCAGAGAGACACAGCAGTTCATGAGCTGGCAGAAAAGCTTAAAATCCAGGATTTTAATCCTCAGGCTACGAAACATGGGTTCTTTTTGGTGTGTGGGCAGAGCTCCGTCGGGGCGGTGCAGAGAGGATTTTCCTGCCCTCCTGCCTGCGTTCCCCAGCTGGCGGCAGACTCTCAGCCGTGCTGGAGGTGCTGCCAGCAGAGCTAGGATTTTTTTTCTTATTTCTAGCTAGTATCACTGCGTGGACAAAACTTTGTAGACAATTATGACACTTCCCATATCTAGTAAGGGAGCACCTTACTAAAATATTTAATATTTTAAATATTATTAAAAACTTGTCTGGAGCATAAGTGTCCAAGTGACACCAAGTGTCTTGGCACCTTGACTCAAAAAGCGGGAACCAAGCATGTCCGGGTTGGCCTTGAGGTGGTGGCCAATGTAGAAACTAAGCAGCAAGCAAGATGGATCCACTTTCCATTCAAAGTGTGTGAGAAAAATACTTGCAAAATGGATGGAGTGAAAACCCGACAGTGAATAAAACACAGGTTGCTTAAACTGCCAGCTGATCCTTTATTAAGATGCAGAAAGCCTCTGACTTCAATCAGAAAGGTAGATTACAGAATCACAGAATCACATGGGGTTGGAAGGGACCTCTGGAGATCATCTCCTCCAACCCCCTGCCAGAGCAGGTCCACCCAGAGCAGGTCCCACAGGAACGTGTCCAGGCGGGTTTTGAATGTCTCCAGAGAAGGAGACTCCACCACCTCTCTGGGCAGCCTCTGCCAGGGCTCTGCCACCCTCACAGGAAAGAAGTTCCTCCTCATGTTTAGGTGGAACTTCCTATGTTCAAATTTGTGCCCATTTCCTCTTGTCCTGTCCCTGGGCACCACTGAAAAAAGACCAGCCGCATCCTCCTGACACCCACCCTTGAAGTATTTATAAGCATTGATCAGATCCCCCCTCAGTCTTCTTTTCTCCAGACTAAAAAGACCCAAGTCCTTCAGCCTCTCCTCATAAGAGAGATGCTCCAGGCCCCTCATCATCTTCGTAGCCTTCTGCTGTCCCCTCTCCAGCAGTTCCCTGTCCTTCTGGAACTGGGGAGCCCAGAACTGGACCCAGTGCTCCAGATGGGGCCTCACCAGATTCCTAAGGACTTATTAGTCATAAAAACAGCAATGAATTTAGGGAAACCACAGTAGCCTCCTCAACCAGGAAGACTGAACTGGCTTGAAATGTGAAACATCGCCAGGGTGAAAATGTTGGCTAGAAAAGCAGACACCATGCCCTCTGACCAGCTCAGCTCTACTGGGAAAGCACTTGCAGCAGAGCCAGCTGTGTCAAAAGAGAAGGGTTTTGCTGGTTAAGATGCTCGGGAACCTGAGTGATTAATGGAAGCTGAAAAACTCACGAGATGCTGTGAGAAAGCCTTTGTGCTAATGTAGCTTCTCCAACACAACCTCAAATGCATAGAGAGACTTTAGAACATAAAGATTTTTTTCCAAAGAGTTGCTGTTTCAGATGCTTCTGATGTCTGCTTTGGCCCTTTCTGGCTTATTGAGTGCAAGTGCCAGGGGTGAGGTAGTCATGATCACAGACCAACAGGTCTCTGCGTGGACACAAGCTGAGAGCACTGCAAGCCAGGGGTCGTGTGGACCCGTATCTCCAGTGTCCCACACGCAAATGTCCTGAAGAAGGGCTTGTGGGGACCAAATGTTGCCCATATTTTCCAGCTATAATAATGTGACTGAAGGAAAAAGCACTGGGTTGTTGTACTGATTGTTTTTAAGGTGGGTGGTGAAGGCGATACAAGCAAAATACCCCAAGTAAGAAACAATACATTGGTTCTCATTGTTTGTGTTATGGGTACAGGCAAGGTGTTCACAGTTCATACACGGGATGGAAAAACACAGTAGTCCATAGGGAATCAGGGAATTGTCAGAGTTGGAAGGGGCCTCTAGAGTCCATCCAGTCCAACTCCCCTGCCAAAGCAGGGCTGCCCAGAGCACATCACTCAGGAGCATCCAGGTGGGGCCTGAAGATCTCCAGAGAAGGGGACTCCACACCCTCCCTGGGCAGCCTCTGCCAGGGCTCTGCCACCCTCACCCCAAAGAAGTTCTTCCTCAGATTGGAGTGGAACTTCCCATGTTCCAGCTTGTGCCCGTTGCCCCTCATCCTGTCACTGGGAACCACTGAAAAGAGTCTGGCTCCATCCTCCCTCAACCCACCCTTTAGATCCTTGTAAACGTAGATAAGGTCCCCTCAGCCTTCTCTTCTCCAGGCTATAGAGCCCCAGCTCTCTCAGCCTTTCCTCATCAGGGAGATGCTCCAATCCCTTAATCATCTTAGTTGCCCTATGTTGGACTCTCTTCACTAGTTCCCTGTCCCTCTTGAACTGGGGGGCCCAGAACTGGACGCAGGATTCCAGTTGTGGCCTCCCCAGTGCAGAGCAGAGGGGGAGAATGACCTCCCTCCACCTCCTGGCCACACTCTTCCCTCTGCAGCCCAGGAGTCCATACGACCTAAACTGTCCATACAGCCCTAAACTGCACGTCGCCTGTGAACTCTGAGACTTGCTTATAAAAGATCACTGGTCAGGAATTAGGAACTTTGTGTTCTCTTTCTTTTTGTTTCTATTTAGGTCAGGTGAGGAAAGTGCATATGAAACTTGTAAGCTGGTGTTGCACATCCAGCACCAGAAATCCCTGTGCCAGAAGTTCTCCTGCTGCACACCGAAACAGCTCATCTGTGATGATGGGCGTCACAGATCTTTAGACCATTGGGCGACAGAGATGGAAAAGGCCTGGCAATTCTGAAAACAAACAAACAAACAAACAAAAAAGTGAGGAAACTCCTCTACTTCAGTTTTCCTTTTTTTTTTTTTGTTTCCATATCAGAAAACTTACAGAAATTCTGACAAAAAATAAAGTAGCTGTTTTAAATATATGCATACAGGAAGAAAACTATCAACCTCTCTAAGAATGAGATACGTACGCATTGTTACCAATATAGCTTGCATGCAGAGATTTCTGTTAAGAATATTTATGGTATAACGTAGTACCAATTCTTCACTTCTAAGCAGCTATTCACGTACCTGTTACTGGAGATGGAATTTTACTACTGTCGCGGGTATTTATTGTCTCCTTTTCCTGTCGATATCTCTAAAATGGAGGGATGCCTTTCACAATGGAAAGCACTAATATTGTGGACTTGGAAACAGAATGGAAAATCATTGCCATGGGGCCAAAAAACAATACGTAAATTAAAGCTGATGCTATAGTGCAGATAGAGCAGGAACTCATTTCTAGAGATGTTGGAAAATACCCGTGACATTCCTATGTATTTTCATTGCATTGGGATTAAATGCACCATAGCATTAGAGACTGGAAACAAATCTGGCCCCCACTATGTGAGAACTGTAATTGCTCAGTACCAGCAATTTTACAGTGTGTTTTCTTTATTTGAAGTAGCTGCTAGGAAGAATTCTAGAAGCCTGAAGTGCAACAATAATAATATAATTTTAAAATTAACTGTAGAGTTTCTCTGCATTGTGAGTCAAAATACTTACTATCAAAGCAGATACTTTTTCCATTTTCCAAAAAAGAAATAATAATTTGTCCTTTTCTTGCCTTAAAAAAAAAAAAAAAAAAAAGTTAAATAAGGAGCTTTTCTTGTACCCTTTTCCTTTACTTCCATGGGTTCATGTCACAAGGTGAGAAGCTGGTGCAATGTCAACAGCATCCTAGTGCTCATAAGGAAAAGCAGATTCCTAGTAATAAAGGTACTTATACTTTTCCAAATTAAAATCATAGAATCATAGAATTGTCAGGGTTGGAAGGGACCTTTAAGATCATCGAGTCCAACCATCAACCTAACTCTGACAAAACCCATCACTAAACCATGTCTCTAAGCACTATGTCAACCCAGCTTTTAAACACCTCCAGGGATGGTGCCTCAACCCCTTCCCTGGGCAGCTCATTCCAAGGCTTCATAACCCTTTCTGTGGAAACAATTTCCTACTCTCCAACCTGAACCTCCCCTGGTGCAACTTGAGGCCGTTTCCTCTTGTCCCATGGCCTGTTCCTTGGGAGAAGAGACCGATCCCCCCTGGCTACACCCTCCTTTCAGGGAGTTGGAGAGAGCGAGAAGGTCTCCCCTCAGCCTCCTTTTCTCCAGGCTGAACACCCCCAGCTCCCTCAGCCTCTCCTCAGGAGACTTGTTCTCCAGACCCCTCACCAGCTCCGTTGCCCTTCTCTGGACCTGCTCCAGCCCCTCAATGTCTTTTTTGTGGTGAGGGGTCCCAAACACAGCCCTCAAGGTGAGGCCTCACCAGTACAGGGGGCCGGTCACCTCCCAAGTCCTACTCACCACACTGTTCCTGACACAGGCCAAGATCCTGTTGGCCTTCTTGGCCACCTGGGCACACTGCTGGCTCCTGTTCAGCCGGCTGTCCACCAACACCCCCAGGTCCTTTTCTGCCGGGCAGCTCCAGCCACTCTGCCCCAAGCTTGCATCACTGCATGGGGTTGGTGTGAGCCCAAGAAGATGCAGGACGTAGCTCCCTGATGAGTGCAGTAGAGCTATGACATCAACTATATGTTGACCCAACTGGATGTAGACTATTCGGTGACCAAACGAAGAGCTTTGTGCCCCTTCCAAGTCTCCTATCTGCTTGCCACCCCTGACCAACTCCACGAGAGAGCTAGTAGGAGAAGCTCCTGCTTGTGCAGCAGCCACCGCAGTGCAGACTGATGCACTGGCTTCAAAACATCTTTGCCTTCAGCCAGTTTGGCAGGAGGGTGTCAAAGCATTGGGCGTCCCTTCCCTTCTGGCAGCCCTGCTGCAGAGACAGCAGTATCCTGTAGAGGGAGGGAGAATCAGGGTTATAATTTCTCTGGACACTACAGTAAGGTCTTACACAGCTTGTTTGTCAAGATTTCTCATAGGGTGAAAAATGGGCAAGACTACTTATATCTGCTTTTGTGAAGAAGTTTGAGATTTACAGATGAAAGTAGTAGGAGAGCACTTTTGAAATAAAGCACCAAGCCATTAAAAATATTGAAAAGCTATACAAATGAGACTGCAGACTTTGAACGTGCATTGATTTAGACACCTTTGCAGACATGAAAACAAGGCTCTTGCTTTTGGCATTTGGACACGTTTTTTTTTTACTGCAATTCAGACAAATTAATTGGTCTGTGTGAGTGGGGAAATTTTCTAGCCCTGACAGGTAGCCCTTGCCTTAAGGACTTGTCTGCGTTAGACTCTTCTCATCTTAAAATTTCCTATGTTTACTTCTGTTGGTGAAACCCATTACCTTTTGAGGGTAGGGCAGGAGTGTTTAGGGTACACCCCGGGCAGGATGAGTGGCGTTGGCCGGACTGCATGGCTGCAGGCAGCGTTTGGACAAGAGGAAACAGCCTCAAATTGTGCCAGGAGAGGTTCAGATTGGAAATTAGGAAAAATGTTTACGCTGAAAGGGTTATGAAGCATTGGAATGGGCTGCCCAGGGAAGGGGCTGAGGCACCATCCTTGGAGGTGTTTAAAAGCCAGGTTGGCATAGTGCTTAGAGACATGGTTTAGTGATGGTTTTTTATCAGAGTTAGGTTGATGGTTGGATTCAATGATCTTAAAGGTCCCTTCCAACCCTGACAATTCTATGATTCTATGATTTGGCTTCATCTCTGCTCACTGAACAGCTGTCGTCCTGACAGGTCATTATTTTATTGTTATGATTTTTTAAGGAATGGAGCAAAACCACGTGGTTAATACTGGGGTTTGTACTCTTCAGTGTCAGCTCTCAGTCATCCCTCGGATTACACTCTTCCTTCCTCCCTGGCCTCTCGGCTGAAGCAGCGAGTGCCTCTGCGCTCTGAGCTGCTGATACCTGAGACCCTTCCGATGGGACTGCAACCAAGAGGGTGAGACCCCTGCTGACAGATGTCACCGCTAAGGCTGGGTGCTAACAGACACTCTCCGTGTGCTGTGTCAGTCTGGGGACACTTGTTGGTATTAAAACTGGAAGGCGAGCAGCCTAACACGGTTGTGAAGAGGGCTCTGCACATTAACAGCTCATCTAAGGTATTTTTCTCCCCCCCTGGTGCAGGACAGTCCCTATAAACTTTGACAGACGGGTCAGACTGTGCCAGTTCTGATTATGATTATGAGTCTGATTATGATTATGAGTGTGTTCAAGCTTCGAAGTGTCATTGGGACAAAAAGAAGCTGAGTGTTTTCCACCAGAAAGCATTTGGCCTGAGCGTAATGTCAAGCTTTTACAGCTTTCTCCATCCAAGGTCTCATCCAGACGTAACAACCTTTTGTGGATGCTCACAAAACTTCTGGGAAAAAAATTCTGTGTAACATGTCTCAAATCAGTGGAATTGCATCTTTTTTAAAGCCAATTAAAGCACGCTTTGAAACATTTTCCTTGAGGTATTTGCAGCCCTGACACCACAGCAGAGCTAGCTCTGGCAAGACAGAAGGACCCAGCCACCAGGGACAAAAGAAAGACATTTAACCTCTCCTATAAAGGCAAAAAAGTAAACAAGCTGCAGAGCTGTCAAAGGACAAATGTAAAGTTTAAGACTCATTGAAGGGGAGGTTTCTTCTGCCTGTTCTCCTTTTGGGTGTCAGTGTCTCCCAGCACGACTCTGACAGCAAAGCAGAGGCCAGGGCCAGCGTGGGCTCCCAGCTCCCTGTCACCCGGGGAAGGTGACCACCCCCCGGGCAAGCGACAGCAGGGAGGGGATGGCGGGGAGGGAAAGGGCAAACAGGCTGAAATTCACGGGGCGACCGCGATGGACAACGGCTGCCCGAAAGGGCTCCTTCAGGACATGGTGTGTGGAACGGCAGGCCTCAAGCCCGCACGTTTCAGTGGCATGGCCTCTTTCTTCCGATGGAGGAACTGACCTTCAGCAGCCGGGAGTTCGTAGGGCCTGGCGCTGGGAGCCGTTACGGGCAGGAGAGCAGTTTCTGCACGTTGCTAGGGCCCCAGGCCATCTTGGTGACCTCTGGCCAGCTTAGGGCTCAGAACTGAGTAAAACATCAAGTACCAGCTCTAAGGGTGCAGTGATGCCAGTGTCAACAAACCAGCTGTAAAAACATGTCACCAGTTTAATATTCTGTATTCATTACAAGGCCTGGCTACACCACAGCCCATGGTAGCGGGCACAGCCCAAGGTCGCTGTGACACAAACTATGAACTCTGCTTAACCATTTTTTGCCTGCAACAGTTTCTTGCTTCCCTTTCACTTTCCCACAGTTTACACCCCGCTTTATCACTGTCCTCTGCGCTGCCTGGCTCTGACCAGCATGTGCCCGGGGCCTCCCAGCAGGAAGCCACTTGTAATGGGGCTCATTCTCCTGCCGTGGCCATGCTACCAGCAGATAAGCAAAGGCTTGTGAAGAAACCGGTGTGACCTGGGGAGGAATAACCCCCTGCACCAGGACAGGTTGGGGCTGACCTGCTGGAGAGCAGCTCTGAAGAGAAAGACCTGGGAGTCCTGGTGGACAACAGGGTCTATGACCATGAGCCAGCAATGGACCCTTGTGGGCAAGAAGGCCAATGGCATCCTGGGGGGCATCAGGAAGAGTGTGACCAGCAGGTGGAGGGAGGTCATCCTGCCCCTCTGCTCTGCTCTGGGGAGGCCCCATCTGGAGCTCTGTGTCCAGTTCTGGGCTTCCCAGTTCCAGAAGGACAGGGAACTGCTGGAGAGGGGACAGCAGAGGGCTACAAAGATGATGAGGGGCCTGGAGCATCTCTCTGATGAGAAAAGGCTGAGGAACTTGGGTCTTTTTAGTCTGGAGAAGAGAAGGCTGAGGGGGGATCTGATCAACACCTATAAATACTTCAAGGGTGGGTGTCAAGAGGATGGGGCCAGTCTTTTTTCAGTGGTGCCCAGGGACAGGACAAGAGGAAATGGGCACAAACTTGAACATAGGAAGTTCCACCTAAACATGAGGAGGAACTTCTTTGCTGTGAGGGTGGCAGAGCCCTGGCAGAGGCTGCCCAGGGAGGTGGTGGAGTCTCCTTCTCTGGAGACATTCAAACCCCACCTGGACACGTTCCTGTGGGACCTGCTCTGGGTGGACCTGCTCTGGCAGGGGGTTGGAGGAGATGATCTCCAGAGGTCCCTTCCAACCCCATAGCATTCTCTGATTCTGTGATTCTCCAAAGGGAGGCGTAGACTGTAAGCGTGGAGCACACAGAGCTGTTGACTTCTGTAAGGTGAAGGGGTTGTGGATTTGCACATTTACACAAAATGCACCAGGAGGCCAGTGTTCCACCCCATCACCAGGCTGGGCTTGTGCTCAGTTTGGACTGGTGACAAGGGTAGACGTGCGGGGCCGTTAGGAGCACCTTGGGCAGTGGCAGGTCCGTCTGGCCTCAGGTGCTGATGTACCTCAAGAAGCTTCAGGTCCACCTTCAGCGGGTGTCACCGGTCCCACAGCTCAGGCTGCCCGCGGAGCTGGGGGGTCAGGGCAGCCGGGAAGCTGTGACTGTCACCCAGAACTGCGACAGGAACCCCATCAGCGCATTTGGTACGAGGACAGTCACCATTACATCTCAGCAACCAAAAGGATTCATATCCCTTCATCAAGGACGTGCTGGAGTCGTTCAGGCCCCTTTCATTGCAGTTGCTGCCTTTTATTGGTTTGAAATTACAGTTATGAAGGGCTTATTTCTGCCTTACAAGCTAGGATTGTGTTTTTATTCTGTGCTAATACAGTGACTAGTTCAAAGAAGTCCAGGTTTAAGTGCTAAGAAATAGTAATAAAATCATAACCCCTGAATTTATTTCAATAATGCCTTGGTCACGCAGAGAATTGCAACAGAAAACAATCACAAAGTAGTTTCTTTTTCTGCTTTGGGTGGCTTAAAGCTCAGAAAATATAAGGTATACCCCATACCCTCAGAAAAGCCTCTAGTAATGCCTCAAAAGAGAAGAGTAGAATTGTAAAAACTAAGAAACTGGAATATAAATTATGTCGCTATTTCTTCTGCTAAAGCTCTTCCTCATCACAACAACATGCTTAAATTCCCAAGGCATCGTAAGGGTAAATGTCAAGATAAATGCTTTAAAAAATGCCCTTCCCTGTATTATTAGCATCACCAGGGACTATTAAAATTAAAGGGCTCTTTAAAACATAATTGATTTTTCATTATTTGTCTGCTGTTGTCACCGTTTGCTTCCTCGGGCGTGAGTAGCGCATCCCCGGAGGGGGGTTTATCTCCATGTAAATGTGCGTGAGATGCTTCGCCTTTGGCCTTTGAGGGACAGCACAAACGCAGCTGTGTTTGTGCTTCTATCGTGTCAGGACCCGAGCCAGCCTCTCAAAGAAGCTTCCCCTTGGCAGCCTGTGCTGGACTGTCTTCTGCTGAGTTCTGTAAAATACCTGATTTTAGTGCCCGGGGTGTGTGAGACAACAAACGCTGTGGATGGCTGGTCTGCTCTGTTGTGGAAACTCCTGTCTCAAATCATTCAGAGGCAAGAGCTGTCATGTCAGGCAGGTCCATGCCTTTCTGATGCTGGTGGCCCCAGAGCTGGACACAGTGCTCCAGGTGGCGTCTCCCCAGAGCAGAGCAGAGGGGCAGAACACCCCCCTCGCCCTGCTGGCCACGCTTCTTTTGATGCAGCCCAGGATGGGGTTGGCTTTCTGGGCTGCCAGTGCATGTTGCCGGCTCATGTTGAGCTTCTCATCCACCAACACCCTCAAGTCCTTCTCTTCAGGGCTGCTCTCCAGCCATTCTCTTCCCAGCCTGTATCTCTGCCTGGGATTGCTGTGACCCAGGTGCAGGATCTTGCACTTGGCCTGGTTGAACTTCATGAGGTTCACACATGAGGTTTTCCAGCCTGTCCAGGTCTCTCTGGATGGCATCCCTTCCCTCCAGCGTGTTGACTGCACCACACAGCTTGGTGTCATCAGCAAACTTGCTGAGGGTGCACTTGGTCCTACTGTCCATGTCACCGACAAAGATGTTAAACAGCACTGGTCCCACCACAGATCCCTGAGGGACACCACTCATCACTGGTCTCCATCCAGACACCGAGCTGTTGACTGCAACTCTTTGAGCATAACCATCCATTCGATTCCTTATCCACTAAGTGGTCCACCCATCAAATCTATGTCTTTCCATTTTAGAGACAAGGGTGTTGTGTAGGACAGTGTCAAATGCTTTGCACAAGTCCAGGTAGATGACATCAGTTGCTCTTCCCTTGTACTGTACCTTGTACAGTACTGGTACCCTGCCATAGAAGGCCACCAAATTTCTCAGTGCCCTCGGTGAAGCCGTGTTGGCTGTCACCAATCACCTCCTTATTTTCCATGTGCCTTAGCAAGGTTTCCAGGAATATCTGCTCCATGATCTTGCTGGGCACAGAGGTGAGAGTGACCAGTCTTGTAGTTCCCCGGGTCTTCTGTTTTCTCCCTTTGTTAAAATGGGGGTTATGTTTCCCCTTTTCCAGTCAGGGGGAACTTCACCAGCCTGCCATGATTTCTCAGATTTGATGGACAGTGGCCTGATAACTTTGTCTGCCAGTTCCCCCAGGACCCTTGGATGCATCTCATCAGGTCCCATGGGCTTCAGCACCTTCAGGTTCCTTAGATGGTCTTGAACTTCATCTTCTCCTATGGTGGTCGGTACTTCATTCTCCCAGTCTCCTCCTTTGGACTCGGTGAGGTGGGCAGTGTGACTGAAGCACTTGCTGATCAAAACCAAGGTAAAAAAGTTGTTGAGTACCTCAGCCTTCTCCATGTTGGTTGCAGCCAGGTTTCCTGTTTTCCTTGGTTTCTTTCACCTTCCTTCTTTTCACCGTAGCTACCTGAAGAAAGCCTTCGTGGTATTTTTTATGTCCCTAGCCAAGGCCCCGTGCTCCTGGGCCATATCCCTCTAACCTCCCTGGGTTGTGTACCCACCTCCACTGCTCACCCACTCTGGTTTTCTGTTTGATATGATAGATGAGGTTACTTTTTCCTCAGCCCATAAGGCTCAGGAGAACTATACCTTCACTAATAAAGCCCAAGGCCAGATTTGCCCAAAACTTAGGTATTTCACTTCACTTCAGTCTCTGACAGTCTTTGGTGCCATCCTGCAGGAGTCAGCACGGGTTCCCTCACGATTAAGGAACAGAACAGGCTGGGAACGACGAGATACACCAAGACAAAATGCATCAGCGTATTCTCAGAGCTGCGGGGACCCTGACTCTGTAACGGGGACAGGCGTGGGGCGGTGGGTGCCCGAGAGGTGCTGTTTGGAGTTGGAAAGAAACCGACCCATTTTCCACATGTCCTTTGGGGGTGCTGCCGGCAGCGCTGTCCCCCGGAGCCCAGCAGCTCCGCTTCTGCAGGGGACGCAGAGCAGCGGCTGTGACACCCCCGGCGCCCGAGGTGTGAACCACGCTGCGGTGTGGCAGGAGGAGCCGGTGGTGTGACTCTCACGCTCAGCACGGGAGGTTTGGGGGCTTGGAGAAGGGCAGGGCAACAGCAGGAGAGGGTGCCATGGGCGAGGGGGACAGAGCAGCTGGCAGAGACGGGAACTGTACTCTGCATGAAGTTCTTGTGTTTATATACCAGGTATTCCATGGGCTCTTATTCATTTAATTTAATTAATTTTTTTTTTTTTAATTCCAAACATAGAACCATAGAATCATAGAATTGTCTGGGTTGGAAGGGACCTTTAAGATCATCGAGTCCAACCATCAACCTAACTCTGACAAAACCCATCACTAAACCATGTCTCTAAGCACTATGCCAACCCAGCTTTTAAACACCTCCAGGGACGGTGCCTCAGCCCCTTCCCTGGGCAGCCCATTCCAAGGCTTCATAACCCTTTCTGTGGAAACATTTTTCCTAATCTCCAATCTGAACCTCCCCTGGTGCAACTTGAGGCCATTTCCTCTTGTCCCATCGCCTGTTCCTTGGGAGAAGAGACCGACCCCCCCTGGCTACACCCTCCTTTCAGGGAGTTGGAGAGAGCGAGAAGGTCTCCCCTCAGCCTCCTTTTCTCCAGGCTGAACACCCTGAGCTCCCTCAGCCTCTCCTCAGGAGACTTGTTCTCCAGACCCCTCCAGCTCCGTTGCCCTTCTCTGGACCCGCTCCAGCCCCTCAATGTCTGTTTTGTGGTGAGGGGCCCAAAACTGGACACAGCCCTTGAGGTGGGGCCTCACCAGTGCCCAGTATGGGGGATGCCGAGTACATATTATGGCTAAAGTGATTTATAGAATCATAGAATCATCTGGGTCGGAAGGGACCTTCAAGGTCATCTAGTCCATTATGGTCTTCTCCTCTCAGGAAACTGCAGAGTGGAGCTTACAAAAACCCCAGGCTCTTCGAACATGCTGTATTTAGTCGTGGCAGCCAAGATACCTAGTTTGATGTGTCATCTGAAGCTTTCACCATGCCGACAAGAGCATCGGTGTTGCTTGCTTTGTTTCCCGCTGAGCGGCACGTCCGGCAAACAGTCTGACTTCATTCCTTGTCCCCACAATGGCAGCATTGTCCAGTGCTCCCGATCAGCAGCAACTGATGTCTAGTGCCTCGTGGTACCAGAGACGGAATTAAAGAGCTTCTGAGGAGTGTCACGGCCTTAAAAAAAATGGTGTGACTGGACCTACAGTTTGTTTTGTTTTGTTTTGATAGCTGCTGTTCAAACCAGGCTCCCCAGCATTTCTCTGTTAAAAACATCTTCTTCTGACACGGTTATTAAATCCCCTTAGTTGAAGGGAAAGCCAAACGACCATGAGTCTAACATCAGCCTCGGACACCATTCCTTGGCTTACAGCTACTGCTGTTGCCCTGTCACCAGGGCTACTGTCACCCAGCCTGTGCCTCCCCACTGCGACAGATTGTACCGGCACAACAGCCACCACCTGGGGCAGGGGAGCTCAGGGAGGACAACTGCAGACGTGGCTTTATGGTTGGCGGGTTCCTCTGGCAGCTCTCTGTTTGCTGAGGGTTTGTGTCAGCTCAGGAAGAGAATTTACGCCTGCAACAGAGAGGCCGGACCTCGGGGGCTGACCAAACTTTGTAGTTTGAGTATCTCCACAGCCCATACGGAGCTGTGGTTGCAAAAGGCAATGCAAATGCAGTGCTGTGAATGATGCCTTAAAGGATTCTCCACCTTTGCCTGCATCCCTCCATGCCAACGCTATGCAGGAGCTGCCCAGATCCTCATGGTGTGGGATCTGACACTGACCTACCGTTGTCCAATGTCATTATGCAGTGGCACAAATACCATGAGCTGAAGCACTGCTTTCAAGAAAAAAATGCTTCCACCAGTAAAAATAATGCATAAATCAATGCAAACACAGGTTTTGGGTAGTAAGGCAGCTTCGCCTCACCAACTGTCCTGAATCAGCGTGTCTGTAAATAAAGCAGAATGGTTTCTCCTGTCCTCAGATATAGCTCAGACACACGTAGTTGCTTTCTACCTGGGGAGATGTCCCGAAATGCAGGACCTCCCTCACCTGCCAGCCTGGAAACTGCAGAGCCAGGTGCCTGAGACACCTTCTCTCTGCATGGTGGGTGCGATGCCTGGCGAAGGTAAATGTTGGACCGAGTATGACCATTAATTACAGCAGCAACGCTTACGATGTGTCTCCACTAGTGTTTTAGTTCAGATCAGAAGAACAGTTTTTGCTCCAAATCTCTTGGTCATCTCTATTGCCTGTGTTTTATTTTGCCCCGGGGGCTGGTTTTGGAGCACAGGGACTAGATTCCGTTGAGTGCAATTAAAATGGGAGATGCTCTCCAGAAGCACACCTGACAGGCTCAGACCTCAACAGGCATTCAGCCCAGGGGACCCAAACAAAGGTGGTTTGAACTGGGGAAAAAAAAAAGGAATCTTGCATAGTGTGCATATCAGAACCTCAGCATCAGCTGCCTGCGCAGAGCATCTGCTCCACAGATCCTTGGTCTGCGTGACCCTCCCGTGCAGATGTAACCCTGCCTGTCAAGAGGAGCTGAGAGGACCTACTGAAAATCAGGCTCTAATTTTTTCCTTTCATCTTCCACATGTGAAATGGATCCTGAAATTTTTCCTTCTCCATAGACTGCGATAATTAATGAATTAGTGCTTCTAATATAACTACAGATATACTAGTATATACATATATACTAGTTATACTAGTATAACTACAAGTGGTCTGTCATTGCTGTAAATGTACTGATAACGATGAGGATGTTATTTTATTCTATAGCTTCTAAACTATTTCACAGCTTTTATCACTAGTAAACACTTCAATTGTTGCGGAAAATGCAGCCACTTCCAGAGCGGAATGTGTGGGCTGAGTCAGCGCTGCACGCAATGTCGTGTGATGTAATGCAACATGCAGTGTAAATAGAGGAAGAGAGGGAAAAAAGGGGGAATTGCATAAAAAAATCCCATGTCCCAGGTAAAAATCAGGATACTGCAATCCAAATTGGATTTGGACTAGCATTTGCCTCTGCTTTTGTGCTAAGATTGAATGTGATTTTTAAGTACTCGGGATCCTCCCAGCTAGGTTTCATGGGGAAATACGGTCTGGAATTGCTCTAGTTCCGTAAACTGAGGCAGGGGCAGAAGTCCTAGAGAAAAATGTTTTCTGCTGCGTAGCAAAAAGAGTACTCGTGGCATCCTTGATACTTTTCCTGCCTGCATTTCAAAAAGAAAAGGCATTTGAGATACTGGTTAATGTAAGGACTTACACTGATAAGTAAATATTAAACAGTGTTTGGAGAAAGTGGGGTGTTAACTGGTTGCAGAAAAATATCCTGCATTTTCTACAGTTTATACTAGAACATTTTTCCTTAAGCAGAAGCAAACAGGAAGCATAATTCTTCCAGTATCACCACTAAGTCAGATTTGATTCAACTAGGAAAGAAAGGTCTATAGTAAAAAAAAAGTATTAAAAAACCTTCTTTCCTTCCTGGTACAGGAAATGTAAAAATAGGAATAGCCTACTTCCAAATCCTGCTAAAAGAGGTGAAAATATCTAATTACTTTGCAAAAAAAAAGGCTCTATGTTGATTTTGAAAAGGCAGATACAATAACCTAACCAGTTTCAGATCCGAATATGCAGCATATCAAAAAAGCTCTTCCTGAAGTGACATTAAAACCATTAAAGCATGTCCTAACTGCCTTGATTTGCAAAACAACCATCACAAGCTCCAAAACAATGTCAGTCAATTAAATTAATCTGTGAACTATGAACCACTATCAATCCATAAAATGTAAGAGTACGGGCAATGGAATACTTGTTGACTTCCGACTGTTGGAAGGCAGCGACCAGTACTCCAGTTAAAATCTCCTGGTAAAATAGCTAGGATTATAACACCTCATTTAATTTTTCTAAAGTCACAACATTTTATTGACTAGATGTTAGGTGCTTTATTTGTTGAGCTCCTAATTGACAAAGACTAGTAATATGTAAGATGCTCCAGAGAATACCCTCATTTTCTTCTTTCTTTTTCTTTTTCTTTTTCTTTTTCTTTTTCTTTTTCTTTTTCTTTTTCTTTTTCTTTTTCTTTTTCTTTTTCTTTTTCTTTTTCTTTTTCTTTTTCTTTTTCTTTTTCTTTTTCTTTTTCTTTTTCTTTTTCTTTTTCTTTTTCTTTTCCTTTTTTTCCCAGAAAATGACTTGGCTGGTGGATAACAGAAGGTTGAGAACTGCTTTTCTCACAGCCCAGATTTGGGCTTCGATATTGATTCCCAGTTAGAAGCTTCCTGTCCCAGGTCTCTCTTTCTCTTGGCCAGTTTAGAGCCACGGTTTGAAAAATGGACGCCTTAGTTTTTGGTAGGTTGAAGAGAAGGTTCATGTTGAGAAGACTCACTAATCCAAAGAGGTGAGCCTCAGCTGCTGCACAGTTCAAACCCCAGGCATCTTGAAGTGGGAGCCTCGGAGTCTAGAAATCTCCATCTGCTGGAGCCCTGGGAGCTGCTGGGTCTGGACAGTGATTCCCGTTGCTCAAGATAAGGAGGCAGGAGAGGAATTTTGGAGTTTTTCGGTGTGACGCGTGGCCAGCGACTCGCCCAAATGAGCCGTCACGTCTTGGGTGAACAGATCAACCTCTCTCAAAATGCTGAGGCCGACCCTCCTCCCGCCTCGAGGAGGGAGCTTTTCTTCCAGAACACTTTCTTGGTGGCGTCCAGCAGCCTGCGCTCACCTCCTTCTGCAAATGCCATCTACGTGATTAGCTGGAACTGAGTCAACAACCCCCAGACGAGGGGCACAGGATACAGGAGGATTTTATGACTATTTGGGTTTCCTGGAGGGAAGTCCAGCTAAAGAGGAGGCTCACACTCGCCCCAGGCCATTGTACAGGCGGGCTGGGACCCTGGCCTTTTCTGTTTGTTTGTTCGGACAGCCCACCCCGGCGCACACCCGTGTGCGTGTGTGCAGCCAACACCGGGAGCTCGGTGCGGGGGTAACGAGGTGTTGCAGCTGCAGGAACCCACACCTTCACCGTCTCTCCAGCCGCCAGTCCTGGCTCTCCCTGCCCTCCCGTCCCTGCCCACGCACCGAGGTAGGTGCCGGTGTCCTGCGCCTTCCCGCCGGCGTCCCCCGAGCACTGCTGCAAATAAACAGGGCAAAAACGTCATTTTCAGGGGTAATGGGGGTGACAAAAAGTTTCGTGGCTTAAACATATGTGTTTATAACAGAAGAAGAAGTCTTTTTTTTTTTTTGATTAATTTTATGACCCCCGTGTGTAGAGAAGGGGACAGTATGGAGTCAGATCATGGCAGGTCAGAATTGACTCCATTGACTTTGCAGTTCAGGCTGTGGCTGCACGTTTGGCAGCAGCACAGCTTAACTCGTGTCAACCCAGTTATCTCTCTTTGCCCCCTCCCAGGAATGTGCCCCGTCCTTATCCCATGGAGTTCTCCCCGGCAAGACATCTGCTCTTTGCAGGCTTTGGAAAACACAGATGTGAAAATAAATTCAAACACATCTGCAGTCACTCCTCGGACGATGGAAGTGCAGGGACCACCTCTTGCTAGCCTTAACTTGGCTAATAGTGGTAGAGGTGACTGGGAGAAGGCATCTTTCTACATGCTTTTCCTGTTCGTGTGGTCCATCCGAGGCATCTACTTTTGGCTACTGTTGGAGACAGAAAACAAAAGTCACCCGAGGAGAGGCTGAGGGAACTGGGCATGTTGAGTTTGGAGAAGAGGAGGCTGAGGGGAGACCTCATTGCCCTCTACAGCTCCCTGAAAGGAGGGTGTCGAGAGGTGGGGGTTGGCCTCTTCTCCCAAGGGAATAATGACAGGAGCAGAGGAAATGGTCTGAAGTTGGGGCAGGGGAGGTTTTGATTAGATCTTAGGAAGAATGACTTTGCTGAGAGGATGGTCAGGCCCTGGAACGGCCTGCCCAGGGAGGTGGTGGAGTCACCATCCCTGGAGAGATTTAAGAAACGTGTAGAGGTGGCACTTCAGGGCATGATCTAGCACCTGAGATTGTGGGGGTCTTTTGTGTGTGTGTGTGTGTATGGCTGGACTTGGTGACCTCAGAGCTCCTTTCCAACCATGAAGATTCTGTGATTCCGTGAAAGGGACCCATTAATAAATACGTTACATTGTCTGGTAACCAACCAGGATCTGGCTGGTCCCTTTTCGCTTGCCTGAGCTGAGACTTATGCTGTCAGACAGGTTCCCTATCTCCAGTGGCTTGTAGCGGTTTTACAATTAGGCTAAGCCAGTGTCTCTTGGTGGTGGAACTACTTATTTTTAAACAGGTTCCACCATCACTCATGGTGAAAAAACGGATCCGTTGGACAACACAGAGCTGCACTTGCTCTTGCTCCTCACTTCTGAAATCTCCCACCGGGGCCTGAAGGTCACCTCTCACTGATCAATCCCATGTGCTGGACGCAGAGTCCCTTGGCAGGGCACGATCCCCTGCGGTAGGAGAACACCATCGCCTCTTGTCCTTTGCCCGTGTGCCTCATTTGGTAGCCCTCCTGGCCCGGGATGTAACGCAGTGCTGGCCCGAGCGTTGCTTTACTCAGGTCTCATGAAAACTATTTTTTTTTCCACTGCTCAGGACTCTGTGGTTCCTGAGCCAGGAGCTGGCAGATGGACCTTCTGCCGCGGAGGGAGGAGATGAGAGAGGGCGCCTGCCCAGGGCACAGCGCGCGGATCCGGTGAGTAATAATCCGGAGTGAATTCCAGTTTACTCGGAATGGTTGTGCTGTTGTGATTTCAGATGTTTCAGCAAGGTGGGGAAGTGGTGGGGGAGGGAGAAGGGGAAGGAAGGGAAAGAAGCAGGCTGGTTTATTTGTTGAATATTTTTGGTTGCAAAGCCCGAGAGTTGGCCCTGTGTCTGCTCCAGTGAGTTGGCACCACACACACAAACACACACACACACACACACACTCACACACACACTCACACTCTCCCAAAATCTCAGATTACCTTCATGAGTGGCTGAAATTCCAGCCTTGCCTGGCAGAAGGGTAAATTCCACACAAAGAACAGTCTCTGTGGAGAGTTTTTGAAAAAGAATCAAAAACCTGAGAGACTGAGAAAAACCCTGAGCACCGGAGATGCGTCAAACCAGTTTTCCCAGCTTCATTCTGGTGCAGTTAGAGGTACGACTCCCTTCCACACAGACACAGAGCCCTGGACACAGGTTCCACAGCTGGTGTTCCAACACGCGGTTGGCTCTCTGGAGGGGAGCAGGGCTGTGCGTACAGCCGCTTGGCCACTGTAAAGTATTGCTGTACGCAGTAAGAACATGGGCGTATGGGATTCTCCTGCTAAAGACATTTATTCTGGCAATCCCAAACTGAATTCCATGAGTGCACAGGCCCTGCTGGCTTGCGAAGACTCATCCTGTGCAGGAGATGGGCGCACAGTCTGCACCTTCATTTCAGCAGCACTTCCAGCATCTCTTATCCTTCCTCCCACTATGGTGCCTTCGTGGTAATAGAAAGCCAACCCCATCCTGGGCTGCATCAGGAGAAGTGTGGCCAGCAGGTCACGGGAGGTGATTCTGCCCCTCTGCTCTGCGCTTATGGGACCCCACCTGGAGCACTGTGTCCAGCTCTGGAGTCCTCAGCACAGGAAGGACATGGACCTGTTGGAACGGGTCCAGCAGAGGGCCACGAAGATGATCAGAGGGCTGGAGCACCTCTACTGTGAGGACAGGCTGAGAGAGCTGGGGTTGTTCAGCCTGGAGAAGAGAAGGCTCTGGGGAGACCTCATTGCAGCCTTCCAATATCTGAAGGGAGCTCCAGGAGAGCTGGGGAGGGACTCTTTGCCAGGGAGTGCAGTGACAGGACAAGGGGGAATGGTTTTGAATTGGAAGAGGGGAGATTTAGATGAGATACCAGAAAGAAATTCTTTGCTGTGAGGGTGGTGAGACCCTGGCCCAGGTTGCCCAGAGAAGCTGTGGCTGCCCCATCCCTGGAGGGGTTCAAGGCCAGGTTGGATGGGGCTTGGAGCAACCTGGTCTGGTGGGGGGTGTCCCTGCCCAGGGCAGGGGGGTTGGAACTCGGTGATCTCTGAGGTCCCTTCCAATTTTAACCATTCTATGATTTTATGATAAAGTCAGGCTGAGATACATTGCTCTGTGGATAAGTAAGGACATTATTTGAAAGAAGATACACAGAAAGTACCTGCAAAATTTAGACATTGCCTGAATATGAAGACCTAGAGAAAGAAAGGTCTCAGCTAAAAACAATGCCCAAATACATGTGTATAGGCTGGGATGGGGTGGGTGGGGGTGACGTGTGGGGTATTTATAGTGTAGGATAGTAAACTGGAAGAGATGGGGCTGGAGTAGAGTGTGCAACTGGTAGTCAAACTGTTCTTGTGTATGTGAAATTACCTGGAGACAAAATGAAGGAGAACAAAAGTGATCAAAAGAAAAATTTCTTCCTTAGGAATCTGGAGGAGGATACAGTGATGAAGCAATTAAGGAGGTAGAAGAAACCACAAGAGGATCATCAAGGGAAACAAAAGGCAAAAGGACAGCCGTGTGTTTCAGAAACGGTTAAAGTGTCAGAGACGATGGGAGCTGCTGTGGGGACTGACTGAAACACGGCATTCAAAAAATGTGACAAACCACTCTGACACCTGAGGTGTAGAAACTCGATTGGATGGGGTTTAGGATGGATGTATACGGTGACAAGTAATGAATTTAAAGATTTGGTTTTACTGATCTAGGGGATGGAAGGCCAGAGGGAGATGGAGCAGATAGAGATATTGGAGATACTCAAAGCCAGGAGTGGGATGGGAAGAATTAAAGCAGGAGGGTGGAAAGAAGAGTCTGTTCTGCTTGCTCGTGTCCTTTGGAAATTTACATTATGGTTTCTAGCAGAGGTCAGTTTAAGGAAGACTGGTTGCCACTGCCTTTGCCCGGTTATGATTTATGGTGTGACTGTAAAGTGTCACACACAAACATGCTTTAGTTCTTCCCTCCATTTAGATCTTCTCTCCCTGTGGGCTACTTTGTTTGTCTTCTCGGAGGTTTGCCGCTGACGCGACAAACAGTGCTCTACAGAGGAGGAAGCTTTAGAAACACAGAAATAAGAGATGGAAAATTCCTCTGTAAAAGATCACTGTGCTTGGTGGGCCAAGGGATAAACACTAGCATTGTGCTTATTTAAAACACCGCAAGAAGAAGCCTCCTGGAGCAACTGCTCCACCAGGCAGTGGATCTTACAGCCAAGCCATTGTAACAGTACCCATCCTCATCTTTTTGCCTCATTTCACCTCAGTTTTTCCTGCCTCACAATAATAACCCTGTCACTTCTGCAAACTAAGTAGTTGTTCCACGGTGCCTACTTTTTGTTGCTTTGTGTCCTGCACACCATGCACAGCCGTGTTTACCTCTTTCAACTCATCTGACAGCGTCTCTAAATCAATCCTCAGCACTTGCACTTTTTGAAAAAATTAGGTCCTTTATGTTTGCTGATGTCTTTTTGACGAGAAGATGTACGGGACTGAGTGCAGTATTCCAGGGGGTTTACCCTACAGTGCCACTCACTTCAGTACAGTTTCTGTTTCTGAACTCTACTATCCCATTGTTTTCTTGTTTCTGTCTTTTCTCCCCCTCCTGCCCTCTCAAATTACAGGCATGTCTAATTTGCTGTCTGCTCTCCTGCTATTTTAGGTCTCTTTCAGCAGTACAGCTTCTGAGAATCCTTCTTCCCGATGAAGACCTGTGATTTGAATTACTTTTTGCCAGACATAGTATAGCTGCATTCTTCTCGGTGGAATTACATTTTGTTTCCTGGATATCATTTGTGCCGGAGCTCTGACTTGTAAAATTAATAGCGTAATGTACCGTCAACCCCACAGCTTGGAGGCATTTCCCTCTTTTCTTCTCCCCTTCCCAAGCTGGAAGCCATAAAAATGATAATGATTTAAAATTAATTTTTTTTCTTGTCTTTGCAGGAGTTGTTTAAGCTTTGTAGCATCACTGACACATGGAATTTTCTCACTGCAGCCCCAAGAGAGAGGTGAACCCCCCATCTCTCTCTCTTCCATTGGGCAGCGGGAGCAAACACACGCTCTCGCAGCAGATAGAATCACAGAATCATAGAATCATTCAGGTTGGAAGAGACCCTTGGGATCATCGAGTCCAACCATCTACCCTGCTCTACAAAGTCCTCCCCTACACCATATCCCTCAGTACCACATCTAAACGTCCCTTAAACACATCCAGGGATGGTGTAGAAGGGGAAAGAGATCTTTGGTGGACAGGATAAGCAGAAACCGAAGGATGGTGACCTCACAACCCGGGTCAGCTGCCAACCTCAGCTCTTTGCAAATCACTACCAGGGATGCTCTTCAGAAGTGATGGCTCTCCTTGTTGTCCTCCTCACAGACCCGCGCTCTGGGTCTTTTCCCAAAACTCATTTTTGGGAAACACAGGACGCTGAAGACCTGTTAGGATCACCCAGGCGAAGCAGAGGCGGGGTGCTGTGGATCCACCCCATCGTCGAGCGCATCGCAAAGCACACCAGTGGAAGGTGACACCCGTGTGGTTTGGCAGGCTGTGCGAGAGCAGGACGTGTGTGTGTGCTCGGGGCTGCCTGGCTACGGAGCGTGCTGCAGAGGATGTGTGGTGGTGAGGCAGAGTGTCAAAAACAAAATTAAGGCTGCAGCTATTTTTCACATATCCGTTCATTTNATATATATATGTCTGTAGCCACTAGCATTGGTCTTGTCAATTTGCCAGCTTTTCAGCTCTGCAAGGCGACGCTGCAGACCCCAACAAGGCCACAGAGGAGTCGATCCCTCTCACGCGTGTGTGCATTTGCACCACGTATTGGCTTCCACGCCGAGAGCAGAGGTCTGTAATTCTCACTTGTAAGACAAGGAGCTTGCTTTGGAAACCGCATTCTCCTCTTTTTGCTCTAACCAAAGCTGAAAGTGAACAAGGAGCTATTAAAGGTCATTCTTCTCATCTGTCAATCTAAACACAACTCTCTTCACTGCAACTTCTGCATAATCTCAGGTAGCTAAAGTTAGGTGAAACGAATCCCACCTAAGTCTTTTATCTCTCTCTGCTGGGCTAATGTTTCTAATTGTCTTTCCTGTCTGCCCTTGCTGTATGTTACCGTCTTCCCTGTATCTGTGCTCCTGCATAAGGTAACTGGGGGCCCTCACTCCCCGTGACAAGGGCTCTTTCCTTTCCACAGAAGCCTCACTTCTTCCTGATGAGGAAATCAGAGAGGACCTTCCCCTTCCTCCCGGTGCAGCGGCAGGGATCTTTTCAGCTCTTTCCTCCCTCTCCTCCCACAGGCGGGAGCCCAGCCATATATCAGGGTGCTCACAGTAAGCCTGTGTTGTGGCAACCATGTCCCTTGGTGGCAATCATGAAGCTAGAACCTTGTGGGTATGGCAAACACCTTCTCCCTCCTAAACCTGGAGTTCCACAACTCCACATTTGCAAGTATTTGTCCCACGTTAGAAAACCTGATCATTTTCCTCAGATGGAGCATGCCACCTGACCAGGGACATCAGATCACCTTTCTCTTCACATGCAATTTCCTTAGGATCTTGCTGGACCCCAGAGACCAGTTCAACTGTGATAAATCATAGAATGGTTAGAGTTGGAAGGGATCGAGTTCCAACCCCCCTGCCCTGGGCAGGGACACCTCCCACCAGACCAGGTTGCTCCAAGCCCCCTCCAACCTGGCCTTGAACCCCTCCAGGGATGGGGCAGCCACAGCTTCTCTGGGCAACCTGGGCCAGGGTCTCACCACCCTCACAGCAAAGAGTTTCTTTCTGGTATCTCATCTAAATCTCCCCTCTTCCAATTCAAAACCATTCCCCCTTGTCCTGTCACTGCACTTCCTGACAAAGAGTCCCTCCCCAGCTCTCCTGGAGCTCCCTTCAGATATTGGAAGGCTGCAATGAGGTCTCCCCGGAGCCTTCTCTTCTCCGGGCTGAACAACCCCAGCTCTCTCAGCCTGTCCTCACAGCAGAGGTGCTCCATCCCTCTGATCATCTTCGTGGCCCTCTGCTGGACCCGTTCCAACAGGTCCATGTCCTTCCTGTGCTGAGGACTCCAAAGCTGGACACAGAGCTCCAGGTGGGGTCCCACAAGTGCAGAGCAGAGGGGCAGAATCACCTCCCGTGACCTGCTGGCCACACTTCTCCTGATGCAGCCCAGGATGGGGTTGGCTCTCTGGGCTGCCAGTGCACATTGACGTCCTTGCTCCTGCAGCCCATCTACCCATAGTGGTGGTCTCTCCCTGGGTATGTCATTGGCCACCTCCACTCAAACGCCACTTCAACGAAAGTGAAGTTTCTCTTCACTCTGGAAAATTAGTAACTGTTGAGTGGGAGAGCGGGTGCAGAATGAATGACAATGTGCACCTTTAGTTGTTAGTAGATTAACAGATGCGCTAGAGTTCGATGTGCTGGACAGGTATCACCTCCCATCACGCGCCACACCAGTGCGGGGCAGGAAACGTGGTGGCAGAGCTCCTGGTGAAGCCCTGCCTGCCAGCCCCAGGAACCCAGTTCTTACTCATGACAGTAGATCCTGTTTGTGTAGCTCATGGCAGCACCAGGTTCACAGTTACCTCCGGGAGTCTTTGTTTCCCACACCTAGAGATAGAACAGGAGGAGGAGAGAGGTGAGAACACCTCTCCTACAAACAAGCCACCGTCCCCATCTCAGATACCTACAGATACCTACAGAACAACTTAAAGGCGTTAAGGCATCCCAGCAGGGGCAGATGGGGTAACACACTGGTTCCAGAGTATGTTACCCCCTTTTCTCCTTTTAAGACTAGATGCAACTCAGCTGTCAAGTTATGACTTGAACTCCCTTCCCAAGCGATGCACGGGGTCACCAGGCGTCGGCGGGACCGTGGGTAAACTAATTCACAAAAGCCTCTGGAGCAGGGAAAACGATGCTATTTTAAACATTTGCTCTGTCTCCTTCGAGAACTTAAAAACCTCAGCGCTTTCAATTAACAAGTAGCTCTCCAAAAGCTGGCATCGCTATGGGAGCTGCTGTTCCATGTGCTTGCTGGCCGATTGGGGCTGATGGGGGCTTTTTAATCGCCTTAAGGACCCCCAATTACACGGGGGGGGTTAGGAGTTTCCTGTCCGATACCTGCTGCGGCCGAGCAGCTCAAACTGCGCGGGGCTGGGGCCGCCAGCGGAGCCCCCCAACCCTGAGACCCACATCAAACCAGCCCTGTCTTTAAAGGGCACATCCCCTTCCCCCCCCCCGCGCTGCGCCTTCTCCGGGCCGCAGCCGCCCCTTCCTCCCCCCGGGGCTGGGGGCGGAGGCAAATCCGCCCCCCCCACCCCCGCCAGGAGCCGGGCATCGCTCGGGGGGAGCCGGCGAGCCCCCTGGGAGCGACGGGGCTGGATGGGGGGGGTCCACCCTGCC
>QJSC01021735.1:1374090-1425750 GCA_003697955.1 Calidris pygmaea | reverse complement strand
CCCCCCCCCCCCCCCCCCCCCCCCCGGTGATGCCACCCCAGTGTCCCCGCTCAGCCCCCAGAGCCTCTGCCCCACCAACATCTCCAGCACCTTCCATTCGCCTGGACATGAGCCACCGTGCGGTTCCTTCAGCTGTCCCCTGCCACCTTCTTCTCGGCAGGACATCAGCGGTGGCCAGCTGTCCCGCCAGCGGTGACCCCACCTCCTGGCTGCTTGTGCTGAGAAGAATAGTCCAAAGCGCAGCTATTTTTTTTTTTATTTTTTTTTTCCCCCCTGCCTTTTCCAGTCATATGATGGGCTGGTGGTGGACGCGGCCGTCTCGGCTAGAGGGATGTTGTTGTGTGTCACCAACAAGTGCTGAGCGTGTTTATGGGCCAGGCTGCAGTGGGAGCCCGTGGGTGCCCGGATGGGTGTGCAAGGGCTGGTCACACCGTGCCCGTGGTGCTGCGCGCAGGGGCACATTTAATGGATAGACCCTCAGGTTCCTCAGCGAGGCAGCGTGCACCAGGCACACGAGCTGATGGGGAGTTGTTTTTCCTAAAGGAGGTGCCACAGTCGATCTGTGCAGCGGTCCCTGATGGTATAGATAGATATATAGCTATATAGAGAGATATACCTGACCTAGTAAGAAACAAAAAGAGAGAGAACACAAAGTTCCTAACTCCTGACCAGTGATCTTTTATAAGCAAGTCTCAGAGTTCACAGGCGACGTGCAGTTTAGGGCTGTATGGACAGTTTAGGTCGTATGGACTCCTGGGCTGCAGAGGGAAGAGTGTGGCCAGGAGGTGGAGGGAGGTCATTCTCCCCCTCTGCTCTGCACTGGGGAGGCCACAACTGGAATCCTGCGTCCAGTTCTGGGCCCCCCAGTTCAAGAGGGACAGGGAACTACTGGAAAGAGTCCAGTGTAGGGCAACAGAGATGATGGAGGGATTGGAGCATCTCCCTGGTGAGGAAAGGCTGAGAGAGCTGGGACTCTTCAGCCTGGAGAAGAGAAGGCTGAGGGGACCTTATCTACGTTTACAAGGATCTAAAGGGTGGGTTGAAGGAGGAGGGAGCCAGACTCTTTTCAGTGGTTCCCAGCAATAGGAAAAGGGGCAACGGGCACAAGCTGGAACATGGGAAGCTCCACTCCAATCTGAGGAAGAACTTCTTTGGGGTGAGGGTGGCAGAGCCCTGGAAGAGGCTGCCCAGGGAGGGTGTGGAGTCCCCTTCTCTGGAGATCTTCAAGCCCCACCTGGATGCTCCTGAGTGATGTGCTCTGGGCAGCCCTGCTTTGGCAGGGGGGTTGGGCTGGATGGACTCTAGAGGCCCCTTCCAACTCCGACAATTCCATGATTCCGTGATCAGGGGAGACAAGACATTGTGCTCTCTTGATAAACTGGCTTTCCTCAAACTAGGAAGCCACCTAGCTAGGGGTAAAATTCTGTCCTCTGACCCCTGTGAAGACCTTTGCTAGTGTTGTGATGACAAAAAAAATGACCTATGTGCAGTCAGTTATGCAAGCTGTTTTACAGACGCGAAGAATGGTAGGTTTGAGAACATGGTCTGTGGTGGCGACCCACATCTAATGGCATTTCTGTGTAGGGAAGTGGAGAATTGTGATGCAAAAATACTTGAAGTATTTTTATTTTTTTTTTTTAATGTTTAGATTCAATTTCTCCTATTAAAGCTATTTATATTTTTTACAGCCAGGCGAGATCATCATGATTGATTGACCTGTCACAGAGGGTGCCGAGTGCTGAGAGAATCCCGCAGAAGGTTTGTGACTTTTCTTGTAGCAATAACATGTATTGAACTAAAAAAAAAAAGAAAATACGATTCTCTTGTGTTCCAAAGCACGATGAAAGTTTCACATTAACCTAAGATAATGTACACTCTTGACACACAGTTCATAAGCAGCATGTGGCATTCTTGTGAAGATTTTGGTGCCACGGACTTCTAGAACATATCGGAGGGAGGAAAATTCTTGGACTTGGGTTGAAAAAATAGCTGCTTTTTAGTGAGGCTACGAGGAAACCTTTCCAGAGGAGGATTATTCCGTGGTTGTCTATGATGGGGGTGTCCTGAATCTCTGACTGAAATGGCAATCAGGTTGGGGGTGGTGCATTGCACCGGGTTCTACATGGACGGTCCCTCCAAGTTGGTAGTGCCAAGGGTGGGCAGGGAAGTTCAAGTGCACTCAGGCCCATATGGGAGTCTTTTTTGCTGTGTCAGTTTAAGAGCAATATTTCCTTCTGGCAGTTTTACAGCAGAGTTTAAGGTGACAGTTTCTCATTTGTCTTCAAGATAAAATATGTTTATGGGCTGTCTGATGTCAGCTGAGACTGATAAGACTTCCAACGTTCACTTTCAAAGTTCATCTGGAACACAGGTAGTGTTTATTGACTCCTCAATCCCTTTTGGAAGGATTTCAATTCCCTAGATTCCCAGCAACCAAAGACACAGAATAGGTGAGTTTTTTAACCTTTTATTTGAGAAATAAGTAGATGCAGCTTTAATTTTTATGGAAGGAGTGGAGGAATGGGACTTGAATGCGTCATCAAGGGCTTAGAAGTAGCAGGCAAATAGGTAGGAAAACTGTATCCTTTCTGGAACTCGTTTTCAGTGAGTTCAGTTTTCGTACGTGACTTTTCTAGGTGCCTGTAGTATTTGTGGTTTTTTTTTTCTCCAATAATGTATGGCCTTTTGTACTCCTTGTTTCTGCTGGGGAGAATTCAAGCATAAATATACACTCACTGTGTTCTGGGTTCCAGGGCTTATTCATTAGGGCATAACAACCCGTTCTTATTACTCGAGATGGGGCTCAGTGCAACTTGGAGGATGGAAGACTGTGCTGAGGGCTTTAGCAAGAACCTGGTTATACTAGAGCTGGCTGGGGATGGGCTGTGATGATGGCTACTTAACTGCCGTGTTTTGTAGCCCCAGGGTTAAAAATGTGGGGTATAATTATGTTTTTAATAACAACAACAGGAATGGGAAAATAAAAAACAAAGAAAAAGGACTAAGTATGAAGTGCAAGAAAGCACACCAAAGACGATAGATAGATTGCCATTCTGGTTGCAGCAGAGGTTGTTCTGAAAATAGTTGCAGTTGCGGATGTTTTGTTTGATTTTGATGAAGTGTATCCTGCGTGCTTTCTGATCAACATTCCTGGAAAACTAAACGTGTCATTACATTCAGGCTGGTGGGACTCTTTTGTTTCTGTAACTGTGTTCTCCGCCCCTTTGTGCTTCTGCCTGGCATCTTCAAGGAAGCGTTTCTGTGGCTCTCCCTTGTCTGTTCCCCTCTTGCAACTTTATGAATTGGTTTGTGAATTTCCCCACGTTTGACCAAGGAAGGAAAGGCCTCAAAGGATAAAGTTTCTCTGAGCTTTGTGAGAGTGTTTTTAGAGCCCACGCTGAAGGAAGGGCTCTTGGTGGGAGTTACCCCTCCTGCACGTGTGAAATTCAGAAGGGAGTGTGATGTGGGAGAGCCGGGCTGTTTTAGTTCTGCTGCTCATGTAACTGCTGGATATGAGCAATTTACTATTGAGCAGCTGTGCTTTTTATTCCTCTTAAATCCAAGCCAGCAGCTTCTCCATACGCTAAGCAAAACTGCTGTGATTTCTACAGACTGTTCAATGTACTTCGTAGTTTGTCTTAAATGAGTTAATGCACGTATTTCCTGAATTTTGCAGCAGATGCTTCTCGGGTGTTATTGGAAGCAGGTTGAAGCTGCTAAATTAGTTTCTGGGTTTGCAAACACATTTGTCACTTCAATCCAAAGGCCTTTTTGCTACAGAAAAGTTTGAGAGCTTCCTTGTAATTGTGTCATTCGAGTGATACATTCCTGGCCTGTTATGCTCCAGTAGGGACACACTTACTAGTGCATCTATTAGATTGCTATTCCTGACACTGGAAAGAAATAACTACTTATTTGTGTGTTTTCCTGCTATGGCTTGTTCCCATATAGCTGTACTGTTTTTAAGTAATTCCAGTAATCAATAGATTTTAGGACTGGTACTCTGGGAATAACACAGGCCACTGAGCTGGGGGCCTGGGCTCCTTGGAGTACTGCTTTGCTATTAAATCACTGGTGTTTTTTAGAGTGTAACAGCTTGAGGAAAGCCTTGCTGGAGAATTGGAGACAAAGCAGTGGTGATTTTAACTCTGCTGTCTGGGTGAAACTCGGAAGAGGGATGCAGTTAAGCTTGCTGCTTAAAAACATCTCTGCTAGCTGCTGTGTATTAGGACACATACTTCATTTGGAAAGGAAGGTTACTGTAGCTGTCATGGATACAGCTTTATGGAATGTGTAAGAAACCCTAACACTTTCAGTTAATCAGAAAATGGTGCTACATCTCCACTTCTCCCCCTCTTATCCCTTCCTCCTCTCTATTGGACAGAGTTCTTATTCAAGCACAGAGATAAGTGCATTTTTTCAGGTCCAGCCCAGCAGTTTTATGGTTCTGAAACTCTGCTGATTTTGCTTCTCACCTTTCGTAGCTGGGTTTTTGGGGTAGTAGTTGCTTATTCGGGTAATAAAATTTGTTTCAACCAGATTAAATCAGTTAGTGCATCTAATTAAACTTTGTCTCTAGCTTGATGCTGATCAGCTAAGTGATTCTAATGAGGTGTTCTTCACTATTCTCCACTCAGGCATTTCAGAGGTTTTTGCAAACATGTGGCACCTTTTAATAGCCATAACAGTTTTCTCCATTTTCGAATGATGTGAGTCCAAAGAATTAAGTAATGTTTCCGAAATAACCTGTGGCAGAGAACAAAATAACTTTGCTTAGATGCCACTTTATATTGCAAAGTATTCCTTTTTCTGTATGTTCTTTACCATGACCGGATCTCTTTAGTTCACACTGAACCATTCTGTGCCGTTATTGATTTCTTACACCTTTTTTATGAGGAATTATACTGTCACATATATCGACGTAAAGTCGCAGCCTTATTTCTAACCACCTGTCAACTCCACAGGGGTTGCAGTGGACTCTGCATTGCAGAGGGATATGAGCAAAGGTTTTCCTTTTCTTATATATTTCCTCTCACTCTAAGCAGAGTTTCACTTTGAGTTTCAGGTTTGCTTTAACCTCAGGAACTCAAAGCATAACTAAGTGGAAACCACTGACTTTCTTTTCAAAGAAAAGTTACATGGCTCTGCTGTCAAAGCCACGTTAGGGCTGTTTGTGGATTTGTTGGAGATGTATTATGAATAAAGGCATGGTGTGTGTCCAATTTGGAAAGGGAATATGCAAAAGGTGGGGGAGGAAGGCAGGGATGCTGGGGTCTCATTTGTGGAGATGGTTGTGTACCAGGAAGATATGGAAGGTGAGGTCTTTTTTGGGTAGTCAAAGAGTAGCAGTAAAATTGTTGGAAATATGGGTGCATACCGGAATGTCAACACTTTCTACTGAGGGCTGTTTCCCCATATTCTGTTGATGTCACTTTTTTTACATACTTATCTCAAATAGTTAAAATATATCAAGTTTAATTAAAGATAGGTGAGGTCAGTAGAACACCTCTAGACTATTTATGGGGCACCAAGCTGCTGCCTTTCATGGTGGGATAGCCCAGCAAAAGAATAAGAATTAAAAAAAAAAATATAAAAAAAAAATCAGATCTTTTGGTACTGAGTCAGCTTTGGAGAGGAGAGGTAGATCAGATGAATCCTTGTTTTCTCCACCTCTGTGGAATAATTGGAAAAGCTTCAATAAAGGAGCTTAGAGGATGTTTTTTTGGTGATCCTGTCTTGGGAGGTGAAATAAAATCATAGAATCATCGTTCAGGTTGGAAAAGACCCTTGGGATCATCGAGTCCAACCATCAACCCCGCTCTACAAAGTTCTCCCCTACACCATATCCCCAAACACCACATCTAAACGACTCTTAAACACATCCAGGGATGGTGACTCAACCATCTCCCTGGGCAGCCTGTTCCAGGGTCTGACCACTCTTTCTGTGAAGAATTGTTTCCTAATGTCCAGTCTAGACCTACCCTGTTGCAGCTTGAAGCCATTCCCTCTTGTTCTGGGAATAGCTGGGTAGGTCACTTCACTGGCTTTGCAACTTCATTTCCTCAGCCAGAAAAAGGAGATGATAATTTTTATTCTGATTAATAATGCTCCCAGATCTTTAGCTGAAGGGAGTGTTTTGCAGGACTGGGTGTCCCATCCACCCCGGCCCGAGCCTGCCTGGGACACCTTGGGGCTTCCCCAGGGTGGTGGGGCAGGCAGGCTTGGTGCTGCCCGGGCCGGGGGCTGGCCGGGGGGGTGCAATGGGGCTGCAGGTTTGGCTTTGGCTGGCTGAGGCCCTGCATTCGCCATCTGGCACGTAACCGGCACAGGGAGCTCGAGGAGTCGCCTTGCCTTCCCCTCTGGGGCACAGCCAAAGGAGGTGGTGGTGGTGGAGCACCTTCTCCTCTGCCTTTGTGCTGAGGAGTGGGGACATCCCTGGTGGGAGCCGTGCTGGAGTTCCCCCTTGCAAAATTTCTGACCTGGTTTTATTGGTGGCTTTTCAGAAACAAGTGGCATTAATCTGTAGGTGGAAGAAGCTGTCTTTTAAAGTCTGCGGCCTGAACGAGGCCTGCTGGTGAGATTGTCAGACCTGAAGGCTGGTCTCACACGCGTCCATTTACCTTCCTGAACTGGTAATGTCTCCTGGTGCTGGCATGAGCACACCTGGAGATACACTGCGTGGCCCTTACGTGAGGGCCTGCTCACAGGAGAAAGTATCTACACTTTTCCTTGCTGCTTCAGGGCTTGACTCCAACTAAATTAAGACCAACATTTAGATTCCTATGGTTTTTGATGGGCTGTGAATTAAGCACAAAAATTTTGACAAGTCGGATCACAGAATCACGTGGGGTTGGCAGGGACCTCTGGAGATCATCCAGTCCAACCCCCTGCCAGAGCAGGTCCACCCAGAGCAGGTCCCACAGGAACGTCTCCAGGTGGGGTTTGAATGTCTCCAGAGAAGGAGATTCCGCTACCTCCCTGGGCAGCCTCTGCCAGGGCTCTGCCACCCTCACGGGAAAGAAGTTCCTCCTCATGTTTAGGTGGAACTTCCCATGTTCAAGTTTGTGCCCATTTCCTCTTGTCCTGTCCCTGGGCACTACTGAAAAAAGACTGGACCATCCTCTTGATACCCACCCTTTAAGTATTTATAGGTGTTAATAGATCCCCCCTCAGCCTTCTCTTCTCCAGACTAAAAAGACCCAAGTCCCTCAGCCTTTCCTCATAAGAGAGATGATGAGAGGCCCCTCATCATCTTTGTAGCCCTGCATCAATCATCCAGCCCACAAAACATATGAAGGAGAGGAAGATGGACAAGTGGTTATCTTTCTTCATGAAGGGGATGGTTTTTTACTGCTAAAAAAAGTTTAAATGTCAAAACATCTGTATAACCCCTCATTCTCTGCTGCTCTGTTTCAGGAGAGCTGGGAAATGGATGATTTGAGGATCCTGTGATTTCTTTCCTCTCCCTTTCCCACCAAGGAAATGCCACAATGCCAGCTGGCTTAAAGTTACTTTTTCACCTGTGGTTTTTTGGTGTGAAGAAGTGTTGTTGCAAGTTCTCGTCTAAGAAAGTTGTAGTTTTTGCTGCCTCGTCACTTCCATCAGCAGCTATTGCTCTGAGTCTTGAGAGAAGGCATCAGAGGAATTTAAAATAATCTGTTCTTTATTGTAAGCTTTTAGTTGCCATGGGCTTTTTGTTTGTTTGGCTCAAGATTATAATGAAGATTCATAATTTGGAGGAATTGCTGCCAACTTTCTCTCTCTTTAGTAGAGAGAGAGAGGAGGTCTAGGTATGTTGCCTGATCTTGCTTTTCCTCTGGATAGTCAGATGTACTATGGTCTGTTGGGAGGGAAAGGTCTTGTCATGAAATCATTTTATAATGATTTCTCTGTTGGTTTTCAGGGCTAGCAGAAAGCAAGCGATAAATTCCTAGTTTAATGACTGTAATGTTTTTATAAATGCTTATGTCTATGTATGTTGGAAAAGGGTTTGTCTCCATGCTTGATTCTTCTCTTTAAAGATTCGGATTAATCCTAAAAGTGTTTACTCAGATGTGATGAATTACAAGTGGATGAAATTACAGTGTTGTCAGATTGACTCATCGTCCTGCTTCCCTCCCCCAGCCGAGAACGTTGGCTTCCAGCTCTGAAGAGCTTGCTCGCTCGAAGACCTGGGCTTTGCACAGATGACGTCTCCCTTGTTAGACGTCTAGAGGGTTTTGGTAGCTGGGGTTTGAGATGATAATCAAAGGTAAGAAGGAAAAAACAGCCAGGGGGTAAGACTGAAGCTGAAGGGAAGGAAGAGCAATACCTATCTCTCTGACGTATGTCAAGCTTCTTGCCACAAAAGAGGTCATTAAGTGAGATGAGGAGAGTGTGTCAGGATACATCAGCTGGCCAGCAGTTTGAAATGTCCTGGTGCCACGTAAAGCATTGTCCCAGCAGCTGGAGCACGCGGCGGTGAGAGATTATCTTGGTGTGCTTGTATCTCCCATGCAGTCTCCAGGTCTTTGTGCCTTTCACAGTCAATGGGGAGGGTGTTCCTTGGTGGCTGAATGTGCTGCACCCCAGTGTATCCCTTCGCTCTGTATAAAAGGGGAAAAATAAAAATCGCTTCTCTGTAAAGCTTTTTCTAGTTCTGTGGTTGATGAATAACAAGACTATGATTATTAGAAGCAGGTTTTATTTTGTAGTCTTCTAAAACACTCTAATCTTAGGAAGAGGGGACTGTAGATGTGAGAGATCTTGGACTGAAGGCCTCCAGGAGGACAATATCTGTTTCTGAATATTTCTGTGTAAATCTGTGGGAGTTCTCATGGCAAACTGAAGAGGAAAATTGTTCTTTGCTGTCGTCAGCATTTTGCTAAATACTATTCATTTCCAATAGCTAAAATAGCCTGAATACTATGAGGGCTTCTTACTAACCTATAACTATGTTAATGTCTTTCTTGCCACAAGGGTAGTTTCTTTCGGTAAAAAGCCAAAAAAATTGCACACTGGAGAATGCACACCGCGAATGCAGCTTCCCTGCGAAAGTGGAGCAAAATTTAAAGGCTGTCTTGCTGCGAGAGGAAAATCTGGTCCGATGGAGGAGTTTGGTTGGGTCCCTTCAGGTACACAGGGTCTGCAGATGACTTGTGCCAAAAGTTACGTTGAGCTTTATGAAACTCTGAAAAATAGTTTCAGTAGACTGTGGGATGGCCCTTCTCACAGGCTTTGGCATTTCCAGTTCTGAGCACAAGGGTCAGTTATGTTTGGGTACCATTTGGTGGCGAGCCTTTCTTTGGAATAACAGCTTGCTGTGCCTGCCATTTAACAGTGATCTCAGATAAGGTAGGGGAGATTTGTATCTTTGAATCCTTAAGAAATGAAAAAAAAGATTCTGAATCTGGTCCTAAAGCTGAAGATCTTGTCTTAAATTCCTGATGAGAATGTAAAGTAAGGCTGACTTGACAGTAGGAGAGGAGTAGGAGGGGGTTGCAGACTGGGTTGAGGGAGGAAGGGGAAGAGGGGGGTTCTTATCTGCTCTTTGCAGACCAGAGCGTGTTATTATCTGTCCGGGTGACTTCAACAGAGATGAAGGAAAACAACGTTTGTGTTTCCGTGAGCAGAAACAAGCACATTCCCTTGGTGAGAGTTGGTGGGGAAATTTGCCATGGGGCCCTGTGTAACGCCAGGGTTCGGAGGCTTGTAAATCCATATCCCAAGCTCAGGAGAGACTTTCCCGATCATGGTGTTTCACTGCTTGTACAGAACAGGCCAAAGAACTTCCTACACAAATTGTTAAATATATGTATAGGAAGGCACAGAGGTTGTTCTCCTGATTTATGTTTCTGAATTTAAGCTTTCAACTTAATATAGATGGAGCTTTATAGAATGACTTCATTGCTGGGGAGAAAGGTGCACTTATGGCACCTGGAGTAGCCGTAGGAGGAGGCTTGTGGGCTAGCACAGGCATTTTAACCACTGCTTCCTAGCCCTCTTAAATGCCTACAACTGATCTACAGTAACACTTATATTGCATTTTATAGTTCTGAAAAATATATGCTGTTTTCCCTGTGTAAAAATCGTTAAGGTAGAAATTTTACTTGACTGCTGGGGGAAGCGAGCTGTCACTGAGCCCCTCGCTTTGGAACTTGGAGACGACAGACATTGGCAAAAGCACTCGTTTTGCAGCAGAAAAATCTAATACTTACACTTTGCCTCCTGGACACCTTTGGTACGTGGTGAGAAAAGCCTGCCCTGGGCTCTCCAAGGGGCTGTAGCTTTATTCCTCTGGTGATTTCTGATGTGGTTGCATTTGCCAGCAGAGAAATTGCTGGCAGATTGAGAAGGTGTGGGCAACATCAAATGATCTGTTATTTCTAAAGGCACACAGAGGACCCTGCTGATTTGCTTGTATTAGTTTACATTTACTCTTGATTTTGAAAAGTTATGACTTTTTTTTTTTTTTTTAAGTTGGAACACAGCAGCTACAGAATCAACAGATTTGTGCACTTTTAAGCAACAACAGTCAAGGCTAAGCTCATGTCGTGAAAGACTGTCCGGGCTTTGTCATCTCCCAAGACAGCCAGGAGTTGTCTAAAGAGAGAAAAAAGTTGCACTTGCAGCCATGTTCCAGTTCCACAGGGATCTGTGAGCACTGTATTTAGCTTGTGGGGGACTAACAGCTGTATTTATTCCTTGAATAGCACGAAGAATGATAGCACTGCATGTTTCAGTGCCTAAAAAATTAGTTGTTATTTTTTTCCTCTGTGTTTTCTCCTTCTACTTCCTGGGTGGCAGGGCGGTGGTGTCCATGGCACAGCAAGGGCTTGTGAGGGCTTCGTGGTGGCTGACCAGAATTCGACAAGACCCTGCGGAGCCGGGGGGGCAAAGCGAGCTCAGGGTGAAACAGGGCTGGCTGGCTGGGAAGAAAGCGGCTCTCTTACACGTAAAAGAGTTAATTATGGTTTGGGGAGTGGAAAGAGCTTGCTGAAGCTGAGCATTAGTCACATTGGAAGCGCTGTACAGATACACAACATTTCTTTGGCTCTTTTCACCTTGTGCCGAAGACGTAGTAGAAAAAAGAAGATTTTGCTTGACATCTTTCATGTGCAGCTTAGTTACACAACTTTTTAGTTTGTTTTTTTTTTCCCCTCCTCTCCCCTTTCTCCCACATCTCCATTCTCCAAACTGCCAGCTACGTTTACTACTTGTATTCATCTGAAGTGGGAAGATGTTGAAGTACAGAAGCTTTGCCAAAGTTTTTCTGTGGTTTTTATCCAGCTAACTTCTTCTGTTTCTGTGGTTTGCTTGGGGCTACATGTTCATCTATATGGAGATGATGATCGGAGTGGAAAATATGAGCATTTTGTATTTGGCCTAGCAATTACTTCGCATTCTGTAGAAAACAAAACAAACATAAAAGTCCTGCTTACCCTCAAAATATCTGCTTGTCAGACCACTTTTGCAGAAGCTCTCTATTGTATCCTTTTTGTAATGGACTGATAACGAGTAGGTTTATTCACTTGCACAACACTTCTCAAAAAAAAAAAAAAGCATTGTCTTTGTTCATCTTTTCTTTCATTGTTCATCTTTTGTTCCTTGCTGGTGAAATAGTTTTCTCTTTCTCCAGTTTCTACTATTTTGTACAGGCTGAATGGCTAATTTTATTTAAAGGTATTTGTGAAGTGCCTCTGGCAGAGGAGTTTAGGCACTCTGTTCTTGCATCTCTGCTAATTGAAATGGAAAGACAGACCATGCTTGTATTTCTGGCTGGCTGTGGTGGGTCCGTATTTAAGGGGCAAGATGGGAAAGGGGGCTGCTGTTGAAGAACTCCAGAAGATTTGCCCAAAGTTGCTGTTAATGGGATAGGATATCTTGACCCCTCCCTTCTCTATCTTGCGCTTTTCCTTTCTCTTCACTTTGCAGGACTGCTTCAGTTCCTTCGTCGTCTTGCAAAGCATGTCCATGTCACAACCTGATGCTGTGGGGAACCACTACTCCAATGCTGACTCTTTGTTTTTGCTGCAGGCTGAATCCTTGGGCTTGAAGACTCATTGACATAACCGAGATTGACTCTTGGACCTTCAAGAGAGGAGACTTTCTGACGACCTTGCTCCATTCCACCCGACCCTATGACTGGAGGGTTCACCGTAGCTCCGTCCTTTGCTCTCCAGATCCACAAGATGGGTTCGTTCAGAAGGCCCCGACCTCGCTTCATGAGCTCCCCGGTCCTCAGTGACCTGCCGCGGTTCCAGGCAGCGCGGCAGGCTCTGCAGCTCAGCTCCAACTCTGCCTGGAACAGGTCAGCGGGACGCCCCCCTGGTTTATCAACACACATGAATTTTTGGCATTCCCAAGCTTTGTCAGCATTGAAAGTCTGGAGGTGAAAAAATTAGACCTAGTAGTGTTCAGCCTTGGTTTTGGCCAACGTTGTTCAGAGGTATTGTCTTGAAGTAAAACAGAATTTGTTAATAGTTGCATCTTTTAAGTACCATTTAGGAAAATACATTCCTATTACTGTAATAAAGGCCAGTTTCTTAATGCAAATAAAGACATTATTTGCATATTATGAAGCTTTTACCGCAGTCGAGTTCCTCTGACAACTGCTGAGCTTGTGGCTTCTACCAGCATTTCCTAATGACAGCTGACTCTGCGTGTCATGTGGCAATGGCAACTGGAAAAACTATGTGCAGGCTGAAGAGTGAGATGTCCTGACCCCATCTAATAGTCTGCTGCTACCCAAAGTGGATGTTCCCACCTTCCATTCTGCCACCTTACACCAGCTCTGCGGTCCTCAGACCCCTTTCTCTTGCTGATTTTGCTGGGCTTGCTGGTGTCACACAGAAGTATCCTGGCAAAAACATTGCAGTTTTGTGCCAGGGCAGTGAGCTGAGGTCTGTGAAGCGGGCAAATGCCAGAACTGGCCCACAGAAGGGAATACCCATTAAGGGAAGGCCACCTCCTCTTGTTAGCCATGGCAAGCCTTCAGCAGCCATGGTCCTGCTGAACCATCCTGTGTGCTGTCACTTTGTGACTTCCTCCATGCTGGTGAGAGATGTATGAGTCAGACGATCCTCCAACAGCATCTTACAAGCAGTGACAGGGCTTAAAGTTGGGTCTGACTGAGGTGACACTGGCTGCGGAGTGTCTTCCAGCACAGCCAGGGTCCTGCCAGAGGCTGCAGACCGGGTGGTTCCTGCTAGCGTCACTGGATAATGCAGTGGGATGTGTTTGCCAGATATTGCCAAAAATCTACATCTCTTTACAGCAGCTAGCCTGCAGCACACCTCAGAGATCGCAGAATCACATGGGGTTGGAAGGGACCTCTGGAGATCATCTAGTCCAACCCCCTGCCAAAGCACCCAGGGGGTCCACCCAGAGTAGGTTGCACAGGAACGTGTCCAGGAGGGCTTGGACTGTCTCCAGAGAAGGATCCCATAAACAGTCCTGTTAAAGACAGATCTGGTGTGAACCTGTTCTTTGTGAACAGTGTCCCCGGAAGAGTTTTCCGTCGCCAACTCTGGGCACAACTTGGAGTTGTTTCTTCTCTGTCTCCCATGAGAGATGGAGGTAAATGAGAGTGGTGATTTCCAGGGGAGGAAGAGTGGAAGCGTTTAAGTGCAATTAACCTCTGTGCCCCATTAGAAGCACTCAGCTTTTGGCAGCTAGCTCACATTGTGCTCTGTGTTAAATCATACCGGTGGCTGTTATTTATGGATGTTCTACTGTCTCATTTCTTTTTTGGCAGCGTTCAAACAGCGGTGATAAACGTGTTCAAAGGGGGAGGCTTGCAGAGCAATGAACTTTACACCCTCAATGAAAATATCAGGTAAGTTGCTGAAATGCTTGGAGAGGGATTTTCGTTGCTGCTTGGTTGGTGTTTGCTTGATTTTGTTCCCCTACAGAACAGCAGTCAGAGGATGTTGGTGGGAGGAACAGGGATTGGAGGGAGCTTGAGCACAGCTTTGGGGTTTCAGGCTAACTTGTTTTTTGCTCTTAGATGGGGTGAATGGCACGGGGCACTTGGATAATGTTTCCCTGGCTTGTGTGGATATGTAGTTTTGACAAGGACAGGATCTGTCTTGGCTTGGATTATAAGGATCTTGTCTCCTCCTAAAGAGCTTACCTCTTTTGGCTGTTTTTTACATATTTTTATCTGGGCATTCATGATGGTAATAACATCTGTTTTCTAAACCCAAGCTTCTCAGGACCACGGAGTGTATAAAACGAAAGCAAAACACAGCATTTCGTTTAAAAGCTTAATCTTGCAGAGCAAGACCTGAAAATACGAACCCTAAAGATAAAAAACCCAAAAGCCTAACAAATATTTTCTAACACTGATGCTAGTGATGATTAAAAGTATCATTTTTTTTTTTTTAAAGCAGGTTTCATGATTATCTGTGGTTTCATTCTGATTATTTGGAAAGTTTGGTTAGCAGTAGATAGGACTGTAGTGTAGATCAACAGCAATGTGCTCTTGGCTCCAGCTGCTGCTGAGGGGTGTCAGAGCTCTTGGGTGTAGTGCCTCCTCCCTTTCTCTTTCCCTCCCCATCCATATTGATTCATCAGGAATGCTGTCCTGGAGATCTCCGCTTCTCCTTTTATATGCTCCCCCTTCGTCCCTGTTGCATTTTTCCCGAGTGCCAGGATTCAAATGGCAATTTAGGCTGAGCATGTACTTAAGCAGCAGAATAAACTACCCCTTTCCCTAGTTTCAAAATAAATGCAGCTCGCAGGGCACGAGACTCTGTGCTACTTGGGCTGGTCCCAAAGGTGAAAGTTTAATATGATTCCTTCTGAGAGCTGAGCGAGGGCAGTGTCCCATGCTTTGATGGTGTTTTAGTGTGCTCAGGTCAGAAGTCTTCAGGTGAGATTTAAGTACGTCGAACAGTCTTAATTCTCCACAGGATGAATACTTCTGAAGGTGAAAAGAAAAACAAACGTGGTAAGACTTTGGAAATACCCTGACCCACAGCCCCTCGCAGGCTTGGGGACCAGCTTTGGGCTGCTGCCTGCTTTCCCTGCCCAGCGCAGGCAGGTTCTCCTCCCCAGCCTCGCCGGGAGGAGCTGTGCCAGGCGGAATACCCACGGTGCCGGGGCTTGGCCCTGGTGGCTCAACCATGCCTTCTTCGTGTTGGTTGCTGAAGTGGATCTAGACTGTCAAGAGCCGGGCGAAGAACAGGAAATTCTTTGTGCACTGATGGTGGGAGGGGAAATGCCCTCTGCCACGGACAGGCACTCCCGGGCGGCACTTGGGAGCACTCACCTTGAAATAGGTGATTAATGTCCCTGCAGGTGCTCTGGGCATTGGTTACATCTCCAAATGTCATTCTCTAAATAGACCACTTTCACATTCAAGTAGCTGGCTGATGCCCATCTAAGGAGCCCAGGCCATGTGTCTGTGTGTGTGTGTTTGTGTGCACACCTCAGCCTCTCCCCTGGGGCTTCTGATGTGGCTCCCAAGGCAGTGCTAGCTCTGTGCATCTCCAGCCGGACACGGGGCACAAAGCCAGACCCGTCAGGTGGCCGACTCCTGTCTGCCTTTAGGTCGAGCTGGTGCATTTTCCTCGTTTGTAGCTCTCCATTCAGCTCCTTGGTGGCAGTTTGCAAATGCAGGGCTTCAAGAGACTCAGACTGCACAGCGCTTAGCCGTTTGGCAGTGGGAAACACCGGAGAGTCTTGAAGTAGGACAGTAATGACAGGACCAGGAGACAAGCAGGTAGCAACACTGTGTTCTAGATTGCTGCCACCAATTCTTTATCTTGCTGTGATTTGATATCATCTCACTGGATACCTTTTTTTTTTCTTTTTTTTCTTTTACTGCTCTGAAAGTCAGTTGTCACAGCAAGAGGAAATGTAAGAAATGCCTTCAGGAGATGGCAGTGTGCCCTTGTGGCCAGGAGGGCCAATGGTCTCCTGGGGGGCATTACTAAAAGCGTGGCCAGCAGGTGGAGGGAGGTCATCCCCCCCTCTGTGTTCTGCCCTGGTGAGGCCCCATCGGAGCACTGGGTCCAGTTCTGGGCTCCCCAGTTCCAGAAGGACAGGGCACTGCTGGAGAGAGTCCAGTGGAGGCTACAAAGATGATCAAGGTAATGGAGCATCTCTCTGCTGAGGAAAGGCTGAGAGACCTGGGGCTGTTCAGCTGGAGAAGAGCAGACTGAGAGGGGACCTCATCGATGCTCATCAATATCTAAAGAGTTGGCGGCAAGAGGATGGGGCCAGACTCAGTGGTGCCTGGTGACAGGACAAGGGGCAACGGGCACAAACTGGAACAGGGGAAATTCCATCTTGACATGCAGAAAAACTTCTTTCCTGTGGGCAGAGCCCTGGAAGAGGCTGCCCAGAGAGGTGGTGGAGTCTCCTTCTGTGGGGACATTCAAACCCACCTGGATGTGTTCCTGTGCAACCTGCTCTCGGTGGACCTGCTCTGGCAGGAGGTTGGACTGGATGATCTCTGAAGGTTCCTTCCAACCCCTACCATTCTGTGATGGGATTTCAGGAATCACCTGGCCATGATTAGGAGGAGACCCCTCCCTTGGGTTCTCGCTAGGGTGCAAGCCTTGGGTTGCTGGTCTGCCTGCACGAGGTGAAGTCATGCCTTGGTCTTCTCCATCAGCTGGTGGAGAGCCCCCTGGATTCTGCTGAAGCCGGTGGAAGAGCTTCTGGTGAATAGACTTACCTGGTTTATCCATCTCACAGAAACAGAAATGTGCTTTGAGCTGGATGGGGTGAATATAATCACCCTGAGAGAGAGAGTAGAGGCGTGTTGGCATGTGAATAAATGTACAAGTGTCACTAAATGGTCAGGGAGGAAGGTTGCTGTGAGCAGTGACTTTCAGCAAAGATGAGGAAAACGTGGTGCAGTTTGGTAGGAACAGCCCCAGCCTGAGAAACGGATGATCCCTGATTAAAATGCCGTTTTCGAGCACTCTTGATTATAAGTCACGTTGGTGAAAAGCAAAACTCTTAGAACACAGAAAAAAACCTGTAAAGTTTTGCAGTGGAAAGTGTTGGGTGCTTTTTAAATTTTAGGCAGAATTTACTGCTACAGAATTTATGCTTACAGTTACTGAAAGCTGAAAGTGCATATACTCTGAACTTTGAGATTATTTTTTTTTTTTTAATGCTTCTTCTGATGGAAAACAATCCTGATTTTTATATTGGAGTTTTGCAATATAAATATGTATTAGAATTTCAAACTTTTGTTACAGCCTGCTGGTTTAAGATCCAACAGTTTTCATCAGAAATTCAAGTTTAGAGTGGCTTCTGCCTGCCTGTTTTGAAAACACCTCTTGTTAAATTTCTAGAATTTCTTTCTTGAAAAATATGCTTTTTTTTTTAATGTGGTACTCATGGGGATGCTGCAGCTTCTGCTTGTGTGTTTGCTTCGTTGCTCCTCTCCTTATTCTCCCACCTTCTATTTCCAAGAGAAAAGGAAGGACAGCACTAGGTAAATACGCTATTTTCAGTGAACTTAAAGGCATCTTTTTTTAAAACAAAAAGCAGAAAAAAATATGAATTTCAAACTAAATAACTTCAAATTGTCTCCCCAACTTTCTGTGCATTCAGGGGGCGAAAGTTTTTTTTTTTTTTGGTTGTTCTAGGTGTATGGCTTATAAATAGAGGACTTCAAGGAAACTGTTTAATTCCTTCATAATTTGAGAATAACCTTTGTGGGCATTTGTAGAATATATATCTAAATGTAAAAGAGATCTAACTGTGGCCAAAATGACACATTCACATGTAGTCACATTTCTTTGGAATGAGTGCGGGTATACCTGTAAGAAACGACCAGCAATGGCTGTTACTTCACTGCTGAATTCCTTCTGTCTACAGACGGCTGCTGAAGAGTGAACTTGGATCCTTCATCACAGATTACTTTCAGGTATTACATTATTTGCTTGCTTTATTTTGAAACTAGGGCCCCTTTTTACACGCACGTAGCCTGCAAGTTTCATCTTTGTTTTGCTGTAGAAGGTGATGGAGGAACTGGACTTTTTTAATGTGGGCCATACAGCCTTGGGAGTAATTGCATTTATGGGTGTATGTGCTAAATTAAGGATAATCTTCCTTTGTGCTTAAGAAACGATGCTAGTAGCTTGGCGACGTCAAGAAGGATTTCACTTGAACTTTTAAAATAAGATGAGATACCTTTTCGTAGGTTTTTTCCCTCCTATTTCTCTAGCATAGAGAACTCAGGAGTAGGTTTTCTACAACAGGCGCCAGCAAAGGGGAAGAGGAAAGGTAACGGCTGTCTCTTTTGGGGGAGGCAGAGAAGGAAGTCCCTATCAGCAGGAAATCAACCTGGGTGCTGTCTGCCTTTTAGCCCCGCACATATAAACACAATCTGTGAAAAAGTGAAAAGACAAAGGGTGAGGGAAGACCTGATCAATCATAAATGTGAATAGGTGTTATTGCTTGTCCAGACAGACAGTGATTCAAATGTAACCACATGACAGCGTGGTGGATGATTTTGAGAGAGTGCTGATGGCTTTTGGTGTTACGAGTTGTTCAGTGCAGTGTTGATTTAAAAAAAAAAAAAAAAAAAGAGGGTGGCTGCTGAAAACAGGTTTTCTTCCCTTTGAGAGAGAGAGAGAAAATGTCAGTCCTTTCTGAAGTGGCTGAGGCTGCTGTGTGCTGTGCTAACGGCTTAGAAAGGGGAAAAAGAAGGCTAAGGTTGTTTCTTATCAGCACTAGATTACATGACTTAAAAAAAAAAAATCCCCCAGGCTGTATGATTATCAAGTGAGAAGCAGACTCCTGTCCCAGGGGTTTCACTTCTTCAGGCACTGTCTGTGTGAGCCGGTTACTGGAAGGAGGCAGCTGATGGGGGGTTCCGGAGGCGGCGCGTGGCCCCGGTGGCAGCCCGGCAGGACAGCTGGCTGGGCTGGAAACGTGCTGCCCCTCTGGCTGATTGAAAAACGGGCAAATCTAAGTTTTTGCAGCTAAGCACACGCGGCGGATTGAAATTCGACATGTCTTGGCTGGGTCGCCGGGTGCTGCCGTGCCAGGCACGGTGCGTGAGGCTGGGACGAGCAGAACATGTCCCAGAGGTGGCTTCATGCCCCTGGAAGCCTGAGTGGACCCGCTCCTGGGGGTTGTGAGGTGCTGACACCTGACTGTTACCCGGTTTTGAAAAGTCGGGGTGTACTGATAGAGGCCTGGGTGGGTTCCATCGTGTCGCTGCGCAAGAGGAGCCGGGGACCAGCTGGGGACCAGGGCTGGCATTCGGGTGTGGTGTTCTCTTCCTCTGGCCTGTAAACCCCGACCCTGTCACAGTCACACCAGGACTAGTGGCATTCCCAAAACTCCTTAGAACATACAATCATAGAATGGTCCAGGCCAGAAGGGACCTCCAGAGGTCATCTAGTCCAACCTCCCCGCAGTCAGCAGGGACACCCCCAACTAGACCAGGTTGCCCAGGGCCTTGTCGAGCCTCACCTTGAATATCTTCAGGGAAGGGGCCTCAACCACCTCCCTGGGCAACCTGTTCCAGTGCTCCACCACCCTCATAGTAAAGAACTTGCTCCTTATATCCACTCTAAATCTGCTCTTCTCCAGCTTAAAGCCGTTGCCCCTCGTCCTGTCACTGCAGGCCTTTGTAAACAGGCTCTCCCCAGCCTTCCTGTAGGCTCCCTTCAGGTACTGGAAGGCCGCTATTAGGTCTCCCCGGAGCCTCCTCTTCTTCAGGCTGAACAACCCCAGCTCCCTCAGCCTGTCCTCACAGCAGAGGTGCTCCAACACTCTGAGCATTTTCATGGCCCCTCATTTTCTCTTAGTGGTGAAATCATTTTCTCTTAGTGGTAGAACTGACACTGAGGAGACTGCTGAGACTGCAGCCTGCTCCCTGCTGGAGGCTGGGCATCTGTGTTGCATCCCTCTGAGCGAGCCAAGGGCATCGGATCTTGTCCCGGGAGAAGGGGCTGATAGCCAGCACTGTTTTCTGCAAAAGCAGGAGCCAAAACTGTGCTCTTTCGCCCTAACGGCAGGGCTGTACCGCAGGCACAGGGCACAGTGAGGATGCAGGTGCTCAGAAGGGCAGTGCTGCCCAGAGGGAGCCGGCCTTTGCCTGGGAGAGCACTCTGAGGGGTTATCCAGATGTAAGATTTTTTTCAGATAAGCTCCCTTCATTTTCATGCTGTCTCACCCTAATGGTTGTGGAGAAAAATTTTGAAATATAAAACTAATGAGTGTTGATAAATCGTTGCCTTACCTTCCTGGTTCTGCAAACAGCCTGAAACAAAACCTTCAGAAATTATGAACTGTTTATTTTAACTCTCTGGGGGCTTGTTAATCTTGAAACTCACTGGGGAAAATGGGAATGCTGGCTATTTCACAGCTAACCGCTTTAGCAGAACTTCCTGGTTTGGGCACATGGGCTCCTCCCGAGGCAGAGAGACCCCATCCCTTCCCGGGCGCTGTCGCCTCTCCCAGCACCCATGGGCTGCAAATGCAGAAAGTCAGATGCCCAGAGCTCACGCCTCTCCAGCCTGATGCCTGCTGCCTGGTGAGGGAGCTGGGAGGTGAGGGATGGCGAGTGGACTCTATTTCCGTATTTCCTCATTTAATCCAGCGGGAGCTTTGATGCCCTCAATCCAGAAGCGAAGCTGTTGCACAGTTTCCAGCCCACTGCAGTGGAGAGCCATGGGAGGCAGTAATGTCCTGACTCTGGGCTGTGCACAGAGAGTTGTGATTAACGGGGTGAAATCTTGTTGGCGGCAGGTAACCAGTGGTGTCCCTCAGGGCTCAGTTTTGGGGTCAGTCTGGTTTAATATCTTTATTGATGATCTGGATAAGGGGATTGAGTGCACCCTCAGGAAGTTTGCAGATGACACCAAACTAGGTGGGAGTGTTGATCTGCTTGAGGGTAGAAAGGCTCTACAGAGGGACCTGGACAGGTTGGATCAATGGGCCAAGGCCAATGGGATGAGGTTCAACAAGGCCAAGTGCTGGGTCCTGCATTTGGGTCACACCAACCCCAGGCAGCGCTACAGGCTGGGGGCAGAGTGGCTGGAGCTGCCCAGCAGAAAAGGACCTGGGGGTGTTGGTGGACAGCCGGCTGAACAGGAGCCAGCAGTGTGCCCAGGTGGCCAAGGAGGCCAAGAGCATCCTGGCCTGTGTCAGGACCAGCGTGGCCAGCAGGAGCAGGGCAGTGATGGTGCCTCTGGACTGGGCACTGGTGAGGCCTCACCTCGAGGGCTGTGGTCAGTTCTGGGCCCCTCACTACAGGAAGGACATTGAGGTGCTGGAGCGTGTCCAGAGGAGAGCCACCAAGCTGGTGAGGGGTCTGGAGAACAAGTCACNTGGCCTCTTCTCCCAAGGGAATGATGACAGGAGCAGAGGAAATGGTCTGAAGTTGGGGCAGGGGAGGGTTAGATGAGATCTTAGGAAGAATGACTTTCCTGAGAGGGTGGTCAGGCCCTGGAACAGCCTGCCCAGGAAGGTGGTGGAGTCACCATCCCTGGAGAGATTTAAGACACGTGTAGACGTGGCACTTCAGGGCATGCTCTAGTGCTGAGATTGTGGGGGGTTTTTTGGTGTGTGTGTGTGTGGTTGGACTCGGTGATCTCAGAGGTCCCTTCCAACCATGAAGATTCTGTGACTCAGGCTCAGGCCTGGCTTTCTGTGTGTGCAGAACCATAGAAACCACAATGTGCGAGCGCCCGTGTTGCTGGGGAGTCGAGCAAAGTCGCCGTAGCGAGATGGTGATGGCTAGCTGTGAAAGCAAGCGGCTGTAGTGACAAGGCCCCACATTGTTTTTTTTTCCTCTGCCATTAGAACCATCAGAAGTGGGGCTGGTGAACCCTCCTGTGGTCAGAGTCCCTCTCGCTGCAGGTTGAGGACAGTGGTAGGGGACAGCGTGCTCTCCTCCCTCTGGTGTGGCACCCTAAGGTCCCTGCTGCTTGTTCTCCTGGGACCCCAGCCTGTCCAGCAGCTCTCGCTGGTGCTTGCAGCCTTTCTAAAGCTGTGCTCACAGCTGAAAATGTCTTCTCTCCCTCTCTCCTGCTTGGTCAAAGAGAAGACCTTTATGCGGGTGACAATTCTTTCCTTGGTGCCAGGTTTCTACTTCTGCCTGTCCCGTAGCGAGGCACGGGAGTTGTTGTGTAGGTTATTGCAGTGATAGTTATGGCTGGATAGAGCCAGCACTTGCTCTTCTCTGGCCAAGTGATGTCTCCTGGCTGCTGCCAGGGCCTGCAGCGGCTTGGCCACTGTACAAGGAGGGGGAGAATTCACGTTTGTGTGACTTGCAGAGCTCAGCTGTATGTCTGCAATGCTCTTTTGGGTCAAGCTGGTCTTTATTACTGTATTTCTGTCCTCACTGGCTGGGAACCCCCGTTGATGCAGGTCAGCTAATTATTTCTGCTTCATCTGGCACTTTCTAGGACTGAGCTTTCATGGAGCAGCTCCAGAAGCTCCATAGCAACTGTCCGGCTTTGTTATCTGGGATGGGGTCACCCGGCAGCTCAGCTCCATTCCCACGAGCCCAGCAGAGGACGTAGGTGCCCTCAGGGACTCCTGCTTTCAGGTCGTCCATGCATCAGCTCCACATCTGTGTTTGATTCCCTGGGAGTGGTGCCTGGTGGCTATGGCTGAAGGTGGTTGGGAGCCATGCCCATGCTCAGCAGGGCTCCTGCCTGGAGTGGGGACTCGGCTCCGGCTGTGGGACTTTCCCTTGGGCACCTTGAGATCCCGGCTGTCACTGCTGCCCGGCCTGCCCGCCCCGCTCTCCTCCTCTACCTGCCTCACCGTCTCTCTTTAGGTGGGCTTTCTTTTTGAACAAAGCTGTCTCTAGAATCACAGAATGACATGTGGTTGGAAGGGACCTCTGGAGATCATCTCCTCCAACCCCCTGCCAGAGCAGGTCCACCCAGAGCAGGTCCCACAGGAACATGTCCAGGCGGGGTTTGAATGTCTCCAGAGAAGGAGACTCCACCACCTCCCTGGGCAGCCTCTTCCAGGCTCTGCCAAGAAGAGCCGTTTGAGGATGTTATTTCATATTTATCTTGCGGTTTGTTCTCTGTGTAGGATCGAAATGATCTCTCTGCTCCTGTCACTATTTCCCCTCTTCCTAGAGAAAAAAAACGGGGACGGGAGGCGATGGTCCAGGCGTGAGATGCTGCAGCTCACGTGGCTTTGCATCTTATAGAACACTGCTAAGCGTGCAGGTGGGTGTTTGTGTGCAACCGGCAATGACTTTGTAGAAGATACTCGCCAAGTAAGTTTGGGTGATGCCTTTTTACTCAAATTAACATCAGATTATCCAAGAAAGAGTGGCTCTGTGCTTGTAGAGCCTGTAGAAGTGATTTAACACTAGGACACAAAGCCTCAGTGGGCTAGGAGAGGGGCATGCATTTAAGAAATGCTGTAATGTGTAGAAGAATAACTAATTTTTTCACCCAGTAAAATGGGGCCAATTATTGTGAGTTTGCTGTGGATCGTTTACTCCTGTTCCAAGCTATGTTTCTGTTTGATGAACTGGTATTAGTTTGTTAATTTTAATGTGGCTTTTTAAAGGCGTACTGGCCGTGTTTGGCTTGGGGACTTGAAAGGAAAATAAATTGTCTGTAATTAAATGCATATTCTTGTAAACTTCCCCCCAAGAGTACTGGCTTATTGGTGAATAGTAATATTTTTGATGAGCAGGGCAGGCACCCCAAAATCCTTCCCGTTGGCCCTGCCCGGGGGCTGTCACTGTGACCACGCTGTTGGCAGAGCGCTCCCTGGTTTGCCTCCGGCACAGGCGGCTGGGTACCATTTTGCCCACACGGGGAGGGCCTCCTCGAGTGCAGAGGTGGGCAACAAAGCTGGTGAAGGGTCTGGAGAACAAATCCAAAGAGAGACTGAAGGAGCTGGGACTGTTTAGTTTGAGGAAGAGGTGGCTGAGGGGAGACCTCATCACTCTCTGCAACCACTTGAAAGGACATCGTAGAGAGGTTGGTGCTGGTCTCTTCTCACAGGTAATTAGTGATAGAACGAGGCAATGGCTTCAAGCTGCAACAGGGTAGGTTTGAACTGAACATTAGGAAAGAGTTCTTCACGGAAAGAGTGGTCAGGGACTGGTACAGGCTGCCCAGGGAGGGGGTTGAGTCACCATCCCTGGATGTGTTGGAGAGTCGTTTAGCTGTGGTGTTTGGGGATATGGTGTAGGGGAGAACTTTGTAGAGTGGGGTTGATGGTTGGACTCGATGCTCCCAAGGGTCTTTTCCAACCTGAATCATTCTGTGATTCTATTCCATTGCCCCTGTTGGGGATGAGCCAACATCACCTCACCTCCACCTCACGGGGTGGAGGGAGAGAGAAGGTGCCCGGCATCACCGGTCTGAGAGAGACAGCTTCCACCTTCGGTCGTTGTGCTGTGGGAACTGGAATTGCTTCTCAGGGTGTGGATGGATAAACTCGCCTCAACTTCTCTAACAGGGAAAATATCTGGGCCGGGGAAAAAAAAAGACACCTGGAAAGTGTCTGTGTTTTATAGCACGACTTGTGACTGCCTTCAGAGTTGTGTTTTTTTTTTTTTATTCTCAATGATTTCATCACAGCTTGCTTTGCAAGAGTAGGGGGTAGGGTATTTGCTGCGGGAAAAAGTGAAAAGGGATTTTTCTGGGGCTTTGAATCCTGTCTTCCCAAATGCAGGGCATTTGAAAGCTTCCTTAAAGGCTTTGTCTTAGCTGCAGTTCTTGGTGCTGCGCCTGAGACAGCTGTTGTGGTTTTCTGCACTAAGAAAAGTACGGGGGGAGGGTGGGGGGGGTTTCAACCTGTGAGATCTCACGAGCTGCACAACATCTCTCTCCGTATTTCTCAAGTTGCACGTACCCGTGGAGGGTGTGTGTGTGACCTCGGGCTCTGGTTTCTCGGCAGCACGTCCTTCCTTGCAGCCAGAGGAAGGGCAGGAAGGTTTGCAGCACCTGCAGTGAGCGTGCAGCGGCCCGAGGTGTCCCATCAGCAGAGAGAGGGCTTCCCCCCGGGGCTGCGGGGGCAGCTGATGTGGGGAGGGCAGGGGGTACCTGCCCCCCGGCACCCACTGCAGCCGCATTGCGAAGGGATGAAGGGCGGCAGCTGGTCGTCTTCAAGTAAATGTGCCCTTTGGTCTCACGTGGCGGGAGTCTTTATCTGGTCTTGCTGCATTTATTAGATTTGCATTGATTTGTCAGCAAACGCTGGAGGGCTTTTTGATGAAAATTCACCTGTCTGGCTTGATCTGAGAGGGTAACGTTCACATTGAATCCATTTCTAAGCCTGTGACTTTAGCAGAAAAGACAGATATGTAAAATATCCAGGTATTTTTAAGATAGGGAGAAATGAAATGTTTTTTCTTTTTTTTTTTTTTTAAAGTCTCTCTCTTCCAGAAGAGAAAGGAAAATTTGAGAGGAAAATGGAAACATCTGGAGTAACTTATGAAGCTAAACATTTATTTTTTTTTTAGAGACCTTAAGAATGAGACAACGCAATCTATTTAGCACATGGAATTAATGATAATACATTCATAAGAGAATTATAAATTCTTTACTACAGGGCAATGATTAATGATAGAACTATGCTGCCCATAAAGGTGTACAAAAGCGTATTTTGTTTGCTGACATTAGCTGTAACATAAAAAAACCCCTCTGAAAGTAGAAAGCATCAATAATACTAACTTATAAGCAAAATAGCTGGAAAACTGTATCCACAGTGCTTGGGAAGCACATATAAATTGAAACCTAATGTTCTAGTGCAGATAGAGAAGGAATTTGTATTTCTTGAGAGAATCACAGGAAAATAAGTGTGACACCCTCGTATATATGTGGATATATACTTTTTTTTATTATATATTTGTTCAAAATGCTGTAGTATTAAAGACCAGCTGTAATTTTTCCATTTAATATATAGGAGAGGTAATTACCTTAAGCTACAGGTTGAAAAATAAAGAATTTAAGTACTCTATTAATAAAATGAAAGCATTTGGAAGGATTAAAGTGCAATATCACTCCAAACGTTATCTGATTGTTCAGACAGAAACATATTTGTGGTGTGAGTTTCACCTTTTTTCCCCCTTTGTAATTTTTTCCAGTCTAGATTTCTTCCTCCCTTCTTTTTTGCATTTTATGTTTTTTCCTGGAAAGTCTTTTTTTGTTGTTGTTGTTGTCCAGAGCCTGACATGTATAGTCATTTTTTTATAACAATATATATACAAAATATATTTATTTACAGCAAATATAAAATGTGAATGGAGATCCCAGTAACTTAATATTTCCCTCCAAAGCCTGTATTTCTGCCAGAAAATCTTTGCAAAATAGTCTCCTTCCATTAGTTGGTATCAACGTTTGGAAAGGTGGCGGGCTTTTTTTTTGTTATGGAAACTTATTTATCCAACCTGCTAATTGTTGTTGTCATTGCTCAAGTGAAAAGCGTGTCCCAAGCATGTTCTCTTTGCAGCTTACCCATCCTTGGGCAACCCCCTTCTGCTGGGACTCTGGTTTTCTCTTCCTCTCAGCCCTAACTCTCACCCTGAGGACTTAGGGCAACAGAGATGATGGAGGGATTGGAGCATCTCCCTGGTGAGGAAAGGCTGAGAGAGCTGGGGCTCTATAGCCTGGAGAATAGAAGGCTGAGGGGAGACCTTATCTACGTTTACAAGGATCTAAAGGGTGGGTTGAAGGAGGAGGGAGCCAGACTCTTTTCAGTGGTTCCCAGTGACAGGACGAGGGGCAACGGGCACAAACTGGAACATGGGAAGTTCCACTCCAATCTGAGGAAGAACTTGTTTGGGGTGAGGGTGGCAGAGCCCTGGCAGAGGCTGCCCAGGGAGGGTGTGGAGTCCCCTTCTCTGGAGATCTTCAGGCCCCACCTGGATGCTCCTGAGTGATGTGCTCTGGGCAGCCCTGCTTTGGCAGGGGAGTTGGGCTGGATGGACTCTAGAGGTCCCTTCCAACTCTGACAATTCCCTGATTCCATGGCGTAGCCCTTGACAAAGCCCCCCCCAGCCATTAAAAATTTCTGACTGACAAATTCCCTTCGTTCCCTGCAGCTTCCTTTGGTAGGCATTTGTCATGTTGGTGATGATGAATAGATAATAAATGAAAATAGGTTTCTGCTGGAAAAAAAAAAAAAAATTCATTTTACTGGGGGGGGGAATTCCAGAGTCCAGAAAAACTGCAGAAAGTTGACTCTTTTTTTCCCCCCAAATAAATGTATGGTTTTTTGGCTAAGAGTGAGTGAGCTGTTGTCAGCAGGGTGAGATACCACAGGTCACAGAGGTGGCGTGAGCTGCCAGGCCCTCAGCAGTGCATGTCCTGCTGGAGGTCCTTCCTCTCCTGCTGACCCCAGGGGGGCATCCGCGGTGTGGAAGGAGTCGGCAAAGACCCAGGTGAGAGCCGGGGGCTCCGTGAGGCCTGGGGGCGGCTGCCTTGCCGTCTGCAGTGATGCCGGGGAGCTCCGTTCTTTCCCTGTTCGGCAGCGAAGCTGGTGAAGGGCCTGGAGAATAAATCTTATGAAGAGCCATTGAAGGAGCTGGGACTGTTTAGTTTGAGGAAGAGGAGGCTGAGGGGAGACCTCATCACTCTCTACAACTACTTGAAAGGACATCATAGAGAGGTTGGTGCTGGTCTCTTCTCACAGGTAATTAGTGATAGAACAAGAGGGAATGGCTTCAAGCTGCAACAGGGTAGGTCTAGACTGGCTATTAGGGAACAATTCTTCACAGAAAGAGTGGTCAGACCCTGGAATAGGCTGCCCAGGGAGGGGGTTGAGTCACCATCCCTGGATGTGTTGAAGAGTCGTTTAGATGAGGTGTTGGGGGATATGGTGTAGGGGAGAACTTTGTAGAATGGGGTTGATGGTTGGACTCGATGCTCCCAAGGGTCTTTTCCAACCTGAATCATTCTATGATTCTTTTGGCATCCACAGCTTCTCAAGGTTCCCTTGAGGAGAGTCATTTGTATACCGTTTATGAGCAGGTTCAGAAGGTCAACATGCAAAAGTGCTTTGGGTTCCTCTTTCCACATGGTCACCTGTGGGTAGAATAGCATGTTCCTCTGACAAACAGGACTGCTGAAGTCAGCTCTGATTCCTGTGCTGGAATTCCTAGGACTGGTTTAGCTGTTTATAGCATGACTGTGCTGCAGGGATAAGGTTGCTTTAGCGCTCTGCTGGAGCTACTAAAGGTCAAAGTCTTGTGACTTGGGTGGGTGGTTCAAATAATACAGTTCCATCCCGTATGTTGCTCCTAAAATGCTCTGGTTTTGTTGTGTAACTAATTTAAAGGGAACCTGGATTCTACATCATTTTGGGAATAAGACCTTACTAAATATTTTGTGGGTTAATTCTGAAAAAAAACCATCTGCTAGCGGGGCCAAATTATCTTGATTATGAGCATGACCATTAATTAATTTTCCCTTTTATGCACTATACAATATTTAACGTTATTGCTACTAACAGAGCTTACCAGTGGGGAATTGGATGGCCATTCCTCCTCATGTCATGTCATGGCTGAGCTCTGGATACGTTAGTGGATACAGGTTTTGGTTATTTTTTTCTAAGCAGCGTCTCAAAAGTACTTATATCTGGCTCATTTAAGATGAGTTAGCCAAAACATGAGTTAGTGTTTTAATGTGGATGAAGTAGCCATGAGATGGGACAACAGCCAAGGAAAAGTACCCATTCCCTCTCTGTTGTACAACACTGCACTTCTTTCACACCATGAAGAAGATGATGCCCATCCAGTCTTGTCTTGACATGTTTTCGTGAAGTTACCCCTGCTATCCATAGCCCATGAGACAACTGGTGAGCTTGTGTGGCTTGTTCTTTCTTCCAGGCCCTTTTTGCTGAAATCTTGACAAAGATGGCAATGGAAAAAATTCTCTCTGGTGCTGCAGTGTCACTCAGCCCCAAAGGGTCTCAGAGCTCACCTTGCATGAGGTGAGATTCCGAAGCAAAAGGAGTTCCTTGAATTCAGCCCCTAATGCTATTAATTTTAGTAGTATTTTCTTACCCGACAGCTTTCTGAATATAAATTCTCCACCAGGATATCCGGTGGGGACATCTCCACCATGCATCCGGAGATGTTTCCTTGCTGGTAGGATGTATGATGGTCTCTTCGGTCCCTTGGCCTCCACCTACTTGAAAAAGACTTCTGGAGTCTGTTTGATTAGGTGCTGTTTAAGGAAGACACCTTCCTTTTCAACACATTTCAGTGATGTCTGATGCTAACAAGTAGGACTCTCGAGGCCAAGTACAGGTGGAGAGTGTCACAGAGCAACATCTCCTGCTTGTCATTCTCTTCGACAGTCCCCCAGTTTAGGATTGCTTCTTGCAGTGGGGAGGATGTGGAGGTGTGCTGCTCTCTCTGCCTGGGGTGGCTTACCCCCTTACGGTGTGTCGTTAATGGGCTAGCCTGGCACATGGTCACAGGAGGCAGGTCTCATCCAGAGCAGGAGGTGTGCGACACAGCAGCTCACTGGGAGGCCCTGCTGGTGTCCAGGCAGTGTCCATCAGGATGTGCCTTGCTCCCCAGCTGATGGAAGCTTGAAAGGTGCAACTTTGACCTGGCTACCCGCTAAAAACAAATGCTGGAGGATGAACATAAGAGAGGGAGAGAGGGAGGGAGGGAGAGGTGTCTGAATATTGTGCACTAAACAGGTATTGAATCCTTCCAGACGGACAGAAGGTTATGTGCTGATATCAGCTCCTTTCTCTGGGATTCTCAGTGCTTTTCATAGAGTCATTCAGGTTGGAAAAGACCCTTGGGATCATCGAGTCTCAACCATCAACCCCACTCTACAAAGTTCTCCCCTACACCATATCCCCCAACACCACATCTAAACGACTCTTCAACACATCCAGGGATGGTGACTCAACCCCCTCCCTGGGCAGCCTGTACCAGTCTCTGACCGCTCTTTCTGTGAAGAATTGTTCCCTAATGGCCACTCTAAATTTTCAGAATTCTCCTCATGCTTTTGGGAGACCAAAAAGGTGGGCATTTTTGCACCATTCTTATATCTGGGGAAATTGGAACAGAAAGCTTATCAGATATTTAGATGCCCTGAACTGCAAGCAGGCACATCGAGATCTTGATCTGTCTGGTCCATGATATTTATCTAGAAAGACTAGCTCCTGCATCTTCTGCACCTTGACACTGCATGCTGAGATGGTCCAACTGCTCAATACAGCAAAAAAATTAGCCTCATAGAAAGAGAATAGATAGGAATAGAAAGCTAAGGGTTAGGGAGCTGCACTGGCTTACTGTGCAGTCAGGCAAAGGAAGAAGAGAGTGGGACGTTTTGGTGGCATCTGGCCCTTTGATCACCTCCATCATTTGGCTGAGGTATAGCATATGTGGCTGCACGCTTATGTTAAGAACCATTTTATATTCTTGACTCCCTCCCTGTGACCCAGGACAGGTCTGCTGTGTCTGTTGTGTGTGTGTTCTGTCTGGCTGAACAAGAAGGGGTTAATGAAGGCGCAGCACTCACAGTGAGACCAGGTCTGGTGGCGGTGCTGGAGAAAGTACTACTGTATGACTAGACTATACCTTTAGATAACTGAATGCAAAGTGGGTAACATCTGAAAAAACCTTTATTTTTCCATGTTTACTTGAAATCTCAGAAAAGGCAAATGCATGTCTCTCTCTATTCTCTCTTGGCAGAACCAGCTCCTTGCGAAAGGCTTGCTGTTTATAGAGGAGAAGGTTAAGCTGTGTGAAGGCAAGTATAGTAAGAAACCCATTTTGGGAGTTGTGCTTTGATGCTTGGTCAGAGAAGATGATTTGCATGTCTGGAAAGCGTACAGCCCTTCCAGGTGCCGCCTTAGGGTGTCACACAACCTCTTAGGAGCCAGGCTGCAGCAGCCCTGGTGAGGCTCAAGGGATGGTGGGCTGTTTGAGTAGCTGCAGCACTCAGAATCACAGGATCCTTATGATTGGAAGGAGCCTTTGAGATCATCGAGTCCAACCATACATACACAAAAAAAACCCCCCAACAATCTCAGGCACTAGAGCACGCCCTGAAGTGCCACATCTACACGTTTCTTAAATCCCTCCAGGGATGGTGACTCCACCACCTCCCTGGGCAGGCCGTTCCAGTGCCTGGGTCCCACCAGCAACGTCTTCATCATGACAGCAGGAACGTGGGTCGCCTGTGGCAGCTGAACCTGGGCTCCAGGCAGTTCTGGGTTGGACATGGATCCTGTTGTAAAACTGCAGAAAGCGACCTTCTGCCTTTTATTTCTCGATGGGATTTGCAGCTCAGTGTAAGCATGATTTTGGTTACGGTGGCATGCTTTTGAGAGCTGAGCTAACAGGCTTTGTGTAAATTCAAAGACAAAGCAGTCACTTGAGTGGGAATGAAGTCCTTCAGGGGAGAGGTCAATCACAGTGGAGTTCTGCTCAAACCAGCGCGGAGCCTGCGGATGGAGGCCCTCGGGGCTGGACGTGGGGGGAGTTAATCACGTTTATTAACAGTTTGCTCAAGCAGAGCAAGCTGTCTGGAGCACAGGTCTTTATTCAAAACTAGGCTGCCGTTTGATGTGACCCAGTTTCGTAGCCTGTATGGAAGATCCCTTGCTAATAACTGACCTGCTGTATCTGGGTCATTAAATGACAATAGACACTTATAATCTCGGGTCATTGCTGGTGCTGGATTCCTCCTCACTGTTCTTCAGCAAGTGACTTCTCTTGCCAAGCTTCAGTTGTCAGCTTCCTGCTCGCTGCCGGCTGCTCCAGCACTGGCCCCGTGAGGGAGGGAAAAATGCAGATTCCTGCATTTTCATAGAATTATAGAATCTTTCAGGTTGGAAAAGACCCTTGGGATCAAGTCCAACCATCAACCCTACTCTACAAAGCTCTCCCCTACACCATATCCCCCAACACCACATCTAAATGACTCTTCAACACATCCAGGGATGGTGACTCAACCCCCTCCCTGGGCAGCCTATTCCAGGGTCTGACCACTCTTTCTGTGAAGAATTGTTCCCTAATGGCCAGTCTAGACCTACCCTGTTGCAGCTTGAAGCCATTCCCTCTCGTTCTATCACTAATTACCTGTGAGAAGAGACCAGCACCAACCTCTCTATGATGTCCTTTCAAGTAGTTGTAGAGAGTGATGAGGTCTCCCCTCAGCCTCCTCTTCCTCAAACTAAACAGTCCCAGCTCCTTCAATGGCTCTTCATAAGATTTATTCTCCAGGCCCTTCACCAGCTTCGTTGCCCTCCTCTGCACCCGCTCCAGCACCTCCAGATCTCTCTTGTGTTGAGGTGCCCAGAACTGGACAGTTTCCCCGCTATGGGTACCTTCCCTGCCGCTGTCAGCTCTTCAGAAGCTTATCATAGGTTTTGTTTTCTGTATTCATCGAAAACTATCCCAGTATCTCTTGTAGCATTATGAAAACTGAGTTCCAATCTGTGACAAGCTGAGAGCCGCCCAGGGGGTAGTTTGCAGCTGCTGGAGTAGTTTGGGTAGGGTGAAGTTTCCCAGGCAGACAGCGAACCCCGCTTCCTTTGCCTCGTTTTTTTTTTTTGTCCCTGGTTTGAAGTGGCACCATAGCCTCTTTGCCCCTGCAGGCCGGCATCTCTGCGGGAGATGACTCATGGGCGCCTTTCTTTCGTAATGTGTAGGTTTAGTCGCAGGCCTGGGGAGGAGGCAGAGGAGGGAAACATTTAAACACTCAATTAGTCTGTTTCCTGTTGTCTTTTTCACTTAGAGTTGGCAGTTCCTGGTAATGGGTAGCTGGTGTGGGGGTGTTGGGTAGGTGCTTGTTTGCAGCTCCAGTTTTGAAGCTGGTGTTGGACCTGGCGCGGTGAAGCCCCCCTGGGAGCCCTGCTGTGGATGTCGCTGGGCTCGCTGCTCCCAAGGACACCTCTGCAGGAGCTGCTCCTGCTGGCCTTCTGCTCTCTGGGGTGTCCTAAGCACAACCCATGGGCAAGCATGGACTCCCAGGTGGGAGTCTCCCAATGGGGGAAGCACTGCAGGACTCCTTTGAGTCGCAGTTTGACGTGTTCCAGTTCCTTGTGTAGAGCCTTTAGTCCCTTTGAGTCTGAGCCCTCAAAGCTGTCATGAGCCATCATGTCGTGAGCTGTCTCTTCCATTCATGCTCCTTGAGTCCTGGCTGCTTGGGACCTCCAGCTGAGGCTCCGTGGAAGGTATTCTGGAAAATCCTTTCATCAGAAACTTGTGTTATTAAACCTGGGTCTCCATTTTTACCTGGAATTTCTGGGGAATGTCTCTAAAACTTGAAAAAAAAACATTGTAAACCTTCGGCGTTTGGGATGGGAAAAACCTCCTAAAAAACTTAGAGGTTTTGGGTCCAAATGCTGAGGAACACACAGCTCTGAAAGTCAAGCCTATGAGCATAATTTAAAATGTCTGTTCAAACAATTATGTTCAGTAGAGCATTTTTTGTTAATAATGGGATTTTGACCACAGTTGTATTCCTGTTACGGGAATCACAAGTTGCATAACTTAGCCGGGCTTCATTTTAAATTCCTACTTACATTTGGGGTTGTTTGTTCAAGTCAGAGTCATATGAGGGGTGGCCACAAATGGATTTCATGCAGGAACTTTCCCAAGTGCCACGTTTGAGAGGACCGTGGTGGCTTTGTGGCTGGCTAGGGTCTGGACTCTGTGTTTGGGCGTGGGAGGGTACTGGAGGGGGCTCAGCTCTTGTTGATGGTTTCCCTCACCCAGAACAGAACAGTTGTGACCTGCTGGTTGTCAGAAGCTCCCGTGCTAGTGGTGCCTGCTAGCTGTGAGGATCACACAGTCCTTTGCAACTTGATTTTAATGTCGCTGATGCTAAAGCTTCTGCTCCCCATCTCTGTTTCTGTAGGTGAGGATCGCATTGATGTCCTGTCTGAAATCTGGGATCACTACTTCACAGAGACTCTTCCTACACTCCAGGCAATATTCTACCCAGTCCAGGTAATCTTAATTATAATTCAGTCTTCAGTCAGGTGAAGCAACGTAACTCCAATGTCTGCTGACGGCACGTGGGAACTGCTTCTCTGTTCTAGCAGCAGCACTGTTTGGCCAATGGCTAAAGAGGTCTCAAAACCTTTAAACCAGGTCTGGGAGAAAGTAGAGTTTGCCCAATTCAGCGTTAACTGTACAAAGGACTGCTAAAATCTACTGGGTAAGCACAGTGTTTTGGGCTGAATTTATGGCCATTTGTCTGCCCTCTCCATCTGTGCTTAGCTAAGCTTGAACACCGAAACTATCAGACTGTACCTAGTCCAGACTGAAGCTCTGGGCCATTTGTTCCATAGTTCTTCCATTTTTATATATCTGGGACTCTCGTGGTACAGATGGCAACGCTGACAACTTGTCTTCAGAGGGACAAATCTGAAGGCTCAGATCAGGGGGAAATGTGTTGAACTCACTCTAGCTGCTTTTGGAGTGCTTATCTTCCGCTTGTACCTTTGGAAAATCCTCTGCGGGGATTTTGAAAGCTTTAATAAGGGGACAAGCAGATCTATGGGTAGGGGAAGAATGAACAACGTTATGCAAGACCTTTTTACAGTCAGTGTTTTAAAAGCTGAGTGTCCCATCAGAAGTGTTGAGCTGTATCATTTTTTACTGTCGTTTTAGTCAGGGTTTCCGTATGAGCAGTCCAGTTACCTCCCCAGCCTATTCTGATCTTCTTTTCCATCAGAGGAAAATAAAAATGTACCTCGTGAGGAGACTGACGTTCTTGGAAATGCTAGCCTGCTCCTCTTGACCTTTGCCTTTTCCACAAGACATGCTTTCCAGAGCTTTTTTAAAATTGTTTTCCCCTTGCCTTGTTTGAAAGGCAGCAGGTGAAACTCAAAGGTTGCCCTTTTCCTCTAATCCTATTAAAGCTGGCATTTCGTAAAAGAGAAAGGCCTTCTGTAAAGACAGACACTAACCTTTCTACTGTGTTTATTTTTATTCTTTCCTCGCTGCAGATGCTTACAGGTAGGTGTTGGGCAGGTAAAACTGCACAATTATAATATCCTCCCTTTCTCTCCTTTTGTAACTAATTCTCAGTCAGGGAGTGACCTGTTCTATCTAAGCAGGGGTTTGGCTGTTTGTGGAAACAGCTCAGGTAACTGTGTGTCCTACCCACTGATGCTAACAATTCTGCCACTCATCAGAAAAAAATCTACTCCCTTGCTATTAAATGTCTCTAATGAGAAACTGAACAAAAGTTACTGCACAGTGGGTGCAGCTCTTGGAAGTAACTTGGTGGTAGTGGTGAAAACGTGACTCTGGGATGTTGAGGTTCTTTGAAACGATAACTTTCTTACTGTCTTTGTCTTGTCACAATATCTGAGTCACTCAAAAATATTTCACACAAGCTGTTAAGTTAGGGAAGTATTGCCATTTTACAGATGAGGAACTGAAAGGTAACAGTCAGCATATTTAAAGCTTTTTAGGCACCTAATTTCTACACAAATGTGTGGATTTAAACCACCTAAATATACCCAAGAGTTTGACTGTGAGTTACCAGCCCTAGGCTGCAACAGAGAGAGTTGCTGGTCCAGCAAGAAATGCTCTTATCCCAGGGCCAGTGCCCTAAGAACAAGATTGGGCTCTTCCTACAAATAGAGAACTGTGTGTACCTATTTATGGTGGGTCACCATGTCTGAAGAGAGCTTCTCTAGCAGATCTTTTTCACCCAGTCACAGTCCTTCATGCGCTACTCTTGTAGGTGGAGAAGTCCTTGTGCCCTTGTGGCCAAGAAGGCCAGTGGCATCCTGGGGAGCATCAGGAAGAGTGTGACCAGCAGGTGGAGGGAGGTCATCCTGCCCCTCTGCTCCTCTGCTCTGCCCTGGGGAGGCCCCATCTGGAGCACTGGGTCCAGTTCTGGGCTCCCCAGTTCCAGAAGGACAGGGAACTGCTGGAGAGGGGACAGCAGAGGCTACAAAGATGATGAGGGGCCTGGAGCATCTCTCTTACGAGGAGAGGCTGAAGGACTTGGGTCTTTTTAGTCTGGAGAAGAGAAGGCTGAGGGGGAATCTGATCAATGCTTATAAATACTTAAAGGGTGGGTGTCAAGAGGATGGGGCCGGTCTTTTTTCAGTGGTACCCAGTGACAGGACAAGAGGGAACGGGCACAAACTTGAACATGGGAAGTTCCCCCTAAACATGAGGAGGAACTTCTTTCCTGTGAGGGTGGCAGAGCCCTGGCAGAGGCTGCCCAGGGAGGTGGTGGAGTCTCCTTCTCTGGAGACATTCAAAACCCCCCTGGACATGTTCCTGTGGGACCTGCTCTGGGTGGACCTGCTCTGGCAGGGGGTTGGAGGAGATGATCTCCAGAGGTCCCTTCCAACCCCATAGCATTCTGTGATTCTGTGAAAGTCAATTTGTTGTTGGTTCCCCATCCTTTGCTGCAAATGTCACCGAGATGGCTTGGCTGTGCTCTTCTGGGATCCCAGCGGCTGCCCATTCAGAATGAAAGTAGTGCAGCCACACGCGAGAGCGTATGTCACTGGAGGCAGTAACTAGAAGTCACTTCCTATCCCAGCTAAGTTTACACCAGGGGCTCAGAGCTGTTGCAGAAATGTGACCTTTAAGCAGCCAAGTTACTTAAATTGCTGTACAGAGGGAAGCTGTGTAAACAGGTCACTGGTTTTTGTATAGTTGCAGCTGTTGATGTAACTACTTAGTGTGGAAAAAGAATAGCAAATCTTGTTTTGTTTGGCACAGCAAGATGTTTGCATGTTGAAATGGGGTATGAAGTTAACGGGACTAAACTGCGTGATATAAATAAAAAGCGTGCAGCTGTTGCAATACAGTTCAGAGATACGTACCAGTCTTTCCTACACCTCCATGCTTCTAAACGCGCAGTGATGGTTTAAAAAACAGCAAAATACTTTTATTATGGCCTAGCTGCCCTCCAGTATATTGGCTCTAATTCATATTTACATATTGATGATGCTGTTAATTATGACATTAAAGCCATTATGAATTAATGATTAACTGCTGTTAATTCCTTCCAGCTAAATATTTGCCATGTTGAGTGTGCTATGGAGACCATAAAATAGTTCCCAAACAGACCATGGGGCAGAGATTAACATCCTGGGAAGAACAGGGGAAACTCTTCAGGATGGAAAATGCCGGCCAGGGCTGGGAGGAAAATTTCTGCCGTTAAGCTGCAGTGGGGCAAGAGAAAGTCATGTGGATGTTAAGCACAGCAAAGGGAAAGGCGGTAACACCAGAATGCCAAATGGAGTCCAACTGGGTTTAAATGTGTTGAGAAATATTACAACATCTCCGTCTGCTAAGCCTGCTCACTTGTGTTGTCGATGTAAAAAGTAACTGGGAGGACACAGAGCGCCTTACAGTGGAAATCAGAGCTGTTGCTTTTTTAAATGATGTTTGGCACAAGCAGTCTTGCTAGCTTTGCCCGACCCTAGATCCTAAAGTCTGTAATGGACTGAATTGTGGATTTTTTTGTTGTATCAGCAAGGTCCAAGATGCAGATGTTGAGCAAAAAGAGGATCCGACTCAGACCAGACATAGGCTTAGTGAAGGAATACTCTCTGCCAAACCTTCTCTGGTTTCTCAGCTCTGAGTGGCAAAAGCAGGAGCTACATCCATCCTGGGCTTTGGATGTTTGTGACTAAATTGGATGGCAGTTGGGTTTTACGAATAAGTAGTCTTAGTGTGGCCACTAATTAGTCTTAGTGCATAGTGCGTAGTGTGGCCCATTTTTGGCTGCACTACAAACCTAGTGGTGCCTCGGCTGAGGTATTACTCATTTCAGAACTTGTGTGGGGTGGAGGCTGAGAGGGAAGCGACCAACGAGTGGGACCAAGAGGAGTGAATCCTCAGGCTGAGCATCTGGGGGTGCTTTGCTGCAGCAGCAGTGGGCAGGACAGACCCTTTCTGCCTGTGTACGTGTGTGGGTGTGACGCTCACACCTCCCTTACCAACTCTGGATTTTGCCTTCTGTGTTTTTTAGGGTCAGGAGTTGACTATCCGTCAGATTGCTCTTCTTGGCTTCAGAGACTTGGTCTTGCTAAAAGTAAAGTTGGAAGAAATTCTTCCTCTGGTCCGGACAAAGCTCCCAGCTTCCATTGTCCAGATGCTGTTAATCCTGCAGGTGGGGAGCCTCTGCTCTTCTTCGTCTGACTCCACCTGGGTATCTCGACCTCGCTGAACTAATACAAACCCTGGAAAGGAGAGGGGGAACGGCAGAGGGTGTGATGGAGGGGAAGTGGTGTGTGCTTATTTGTGAGCTGTAAATGTAGGAATGTAGGAATTTGAATGTCCTGAGCTTTCCTGGGAACAGGTAAGGATGTTGCCGTGGAAGGGCTGGCTTCTGCTCTTTGGTGTTTGCATTTTTATTGGTACCTCTCCTCCCCAGCTAGGAATAGCATCAGGACTCTTCTTTTTCACCTAAATTTTCATCTCCCAGCTTCTCTGTGTCCTAGTCCTTCTCATTTCTCAGCTTTGCAACGACAGGGCAAATCTCCCCCACAGCGGACTGAGGAGTGTGAAGGAGCTGTGGCTGCTGCCTGCCCGACGCCAGCCCCTTGGGAAGAGGAATACCTTTCGGCAGCAGGCAAAATGCTATACATTTTCTGAAGGCCTCTCCCAAAAACCCCAGACCTTCTGAGGACTGTCCTCTTTATCCAGACCTCAAGAAAGTATTTTCCAAGCATGCCAAATACAGCCACGTATACCAGCTGCTTTATCTTTCAATATCACCCAGCCTGACAGTCCTGCAAAATACCATGTTACAGCTGGCTGTTTGGGTTCGTCTCACTTTTATTTCTTCTGCTGTGTACCTTATCATGAGTGGCAGGGAGTGAAACTTCCTGAAGTGCAATCAAAATTGCAAAGTGGCTAAGCTGGTATTTCTGTCTGAGTTCTCGCTGTTCTGAAATATTTTAATAAAAGAATCTTGAGGGCAAAGAGGGTCTCAAAGTGATGCGTTTGAGAAAGAAAAGTGATTGAAGTTTTACAGGAAGTCAAGTCTGTGAACCGTTTCTAAAATTACTGTTGAATTGGCTAGTGTTATCTACCATCTTCACAGCTGTAAGCTCAGCTACGGAGGGTGCTTTTCCTGCAGTCCTGCCTCGGCAAAGAGCAGGGCTTTGCCCAAGGTGTGCAAACCCTCAGTGTGAGCTGAGGCACCTTGTACCTCTCTATCCCTTGGTCAGAAAAAAGACAGTTGGCTACTTGGTGTCCATTGAGTTGTGGCTGTGACTGGAACAAGGAAGTCGACCTGAGTGGCTCTCAAATCTCCATTTGGGCTTATCAGCTGTGCTCCTCCAAATGTTCTACTGGTATGGTTGGGGTATTTCAGTGTGGAGATATTTGATAGACCCCAGGCTTTACTCAAAAACCTTACTCAAAACTATGTAAGGTTAATGTTGACTTTTTATGTTTGAATTTCAGAGTGTCCATGAGCCTACTGGCCCCAGTGAGGGCTACCTACAGCTGGAAGAACTGGTCAAGCAGGTGGTATCACCGTACTTAGGATTGTGTGAGGATCACAGCTTCTCCAGTAGCACCTGCTTGCTTGGTAAGACCACGTGCATTGTCCAGAAGCTCTTGTTGGGGCACACAGGTTGTGTACCCCATGTGAGAGTTAATGTGAGGCAGTGCACATGTGTGCTTGGAAAGGAGACAGTGCACGAGTCCATGAGAGACGGAAAACCAAGGCTAAAAAAACCCTTGAGAAGGTCCTGATTAATACGTTTCTGAATATCAATCTCTGACAGGGTTTTTATTTTCCATGATTCAGTGAACTATTCCTGCCTCACCACTACGCACACACGTGCAGAGTCTCCCCTCTCTCTGGAGATGTGCCTGTGGTCTATGCCTGAGGTTCTGCTTGTGTCCCACTGAGAGGCTGTACCGTCCTCTGCTGCCGGTCCCTCTGTCTGTCCCTGCTCACTAACCCTCTGTGGATGCCTGGATTCCCATGCTCTCTGCTGCCTCAGCCTGCCTTCACAGACAGTAAAGCTTTGGATTTCAGAAGAATTGCAGGGTTGGGTTTTTTTTTTTTTGCATGGAGTCTTCCTTCCATCTGAGGGACTCTCTTTAAAAAATAATAAACTGGGTTTAAACTGTGGAGAAAGGGGTCTAAGTGAGAGAGCTGGCACTTAACTTCAGGAAGGGGATGCTTATTGTGGAAAACCTCTCCATCCCTGATCCCGGAGCTCTGCTTACACGTGCAGCCAGCCAGAAGAGATTGGCTAGGTAAGAAAAGGGCATACTTGACTAACTTGATAGTCAAGAAGATTTAAATAGAACAATTGAAGAAAGCTCTGGTCTGCCTCTGTTTTTATAAGCTTTAGCCTTTGCTTCGATGCAAATTGTAGCAATCTGGAGACACACAACCTGTCTTGTGCTACACCTTAGGAGCAGGGGGAAAAGAGGGTCTTGTGGTAGAAGAGTTTGTCAGGACTCTCATCATCTGTGCCAAATTCATGGCATCACTTTAGGCAAACTATTGTTCAGGGGTTTTGTTGTTGTGGTTGTTGGGCAATTAAATTCAGTATCTTTTATGCAAGTGAACATGGTTATACAGTATACATTGTGGATTTGAAGATCCTGGGGCTAAATCTAGACCACATTCCCCCCTAAAAGTTGAGCCTTGACAAATTTGATTGTTTTGCTGTTTGTGGACATCTGCATGCTGCTGGGATAGTTTGAGAGGACCTGTACTGAGGGTTCTAGCCATCCTGGATTTCCACCAGCTGAACAAAGCATTAGTGTCACTGAAAAAAAAAAAAAGACACGAACTGTCCTTTTAAAGTTTATGTGCCTTAAAATCTTTGTATTTACTTTGATTTTAGCTGGCCTTTATTTGTGTGTGTTTCCAAGGTGGTCTTTTGCCCCTGCTGCACCCTGTGCTGAGCAGGAGGAAAGGAAGAACTTGTGTTCGCGTTGTGCAACGTTGACAGCAGAGCAGCACTTCTCTGCAAATAATCTCGGTATTTTCAAAGTGCTGCTGTGGTGGTGGTTTCTTTTCCTTAACACCCACTTCTAATCAAACTTCTCTCTCTTCCCCTCTCCCTCTTTCTGGCGCCTTTTTGCTTTCTCAGAACCAGTTCCTTCTCTCACTGGGCAGCCTGTAGCGGCGATGAAGCCAGTAGGTAGCCCCTGTAGTAGCTTTTTGGAAACACACTGTTGCTCTTTGGGTACGTTTGGGTTCTCAAGAGATGCTACAGAGGCCAAACTGCCCTCTGGAGTGGAGCCGTCAAGAGGAACGAGTGTTGAGGAACGCGACTGAAGGTGTTTGTTCACAGCTGTGAATGCACATGAGGCTTCAGCCCACAGGCTGCTGTATCTTAAACCTGATTTAGAGTGAGGGGAGTGCAGGGGGGGTGTGAAAGGGGACAGGACGGCTCGCAGAGGGGAGCCGTAGAGAGCAGCACACTCAGCTGCTCTGCTGTTCCCACCCGTCTTGCTTTGCCCATGTAAATTAGCTGTAGCCTGCTTTGGAAGGATGCTGTGTGCTGAAGGGATCCAGTTGTCTAAGAAACAGGGTTTAAATTGGGAATAGAGAAGGTAAAACATTCACTCTATTCCTCCCATGGACTAAACCTAACATCACTGCTGAGCTGAGCTTGCTTGCAAAAAACTCCCTTAAAAACTCCTCCCAGTTTATGTTCCTGGCCATAACGCACCCAAATAGAAATAAAATTTTTAGTTAAATTATGCTTGACAACTCTCTTAAGAGACTGTCTTTTTGTGGCCAGGGAAGTAAAGGGGGAAAAGTAAAGCAATAAATGAATGTCCAGAGTTTAGCCTAATTTTTAGCTCATTCTCATCATGAAGGATTCTAATCTTGTTGCACAAAAATGATCTCTGGGTATTTTTTTCCTCAAAAGAGTCAGGTCATCCTTTCCTTGAAGAGAATAAACATTGAGAAATTCCTCCCTGTCCATCTCTCTCTTTCCCTACCTGGTCAGTCATGTGTACGCCATGTCTACAGCTACAGCTTCAGGAAAGACATTTGCTGACAGGGGAGACCAAGGAATTCTGCTGACTTCTTCCATTGGGTGCCACCAGCTCCATGACATGTGCTTCCAACACACATGTGTTTCTTTCTCTGGAGTCCTACCCATTTTGCTGTGACAGCAGGATACTTGATTGTTCCTGTGATCCTGTGAAGCTGGATAATTCCTGTGGCTACATCAGATAAAATTTTAGCACTTTGTCCTTTAACCTCTTTAGTTTATTTTACACCAGCGCCACCTTCCTCCTCCCTCCCCTGTCCCAACTTCTGTGGAGTTTTATGGTCAGGGATTGACACAGGTGAAGGTCTAGGTTATCGAAGGCACCCAGATACTTAAACAGCTGGGTTTCCAAGTCCACCCGTGAAGTGCTGGTGTTGTCCTGGTTGGTGGGTAAGACTGCTTTAAGAGGAGCTGGAGGGGACTTTCAGTAATTTTCAAAACCTCTTTTTCTGTCACTTGGTTAACTCTTCTCCTGTCTCCTACAGCGTTTCACACTGAGATGCATCTCAAGCACAGCATCTGAGCAGCACCCTTATCATCTCAAAGGATCATGGTAGCAAGAAAAGTATGGTGAAATGCTGCTGTATCTGGGACAGAGAGCGGCAGCTTGACTGCAACAGAATAGAAGGGAGGAGAGGAGTTTACTTGAGTTTCTCCAAACTGAGGAATGCACTGGACATAAACTGCTATCTATGGCTTGCCTATTTAAAAAACATGCCATGGGAGTGCTGACTGGATGTGCATCTACTACTTGTTGTTGAGGGTGTAGCCGGGGGGGTCGGTCTCTTCTCCTAAGGAACAGGTGATGGGACAAGAGGAAATGGCCTCAAGTTGCACCAGGGGAGGTTCAGATTGGAGATTAGGAAAAATGTTTCCACGGAAAGGGTTATGAAGCCTTGGAATGGGCTGCCCAGGGAAGGGGTTGAGGCACCGTCCCTGGAGGTGTTTAAAAGCCGGGTTGCCATAGTGCTTAGAGACATGGTTTAGCGATGGGTTTTGTCAGAGCTAGGTTGATGGTTGGACTCGATGATCTTAAAGGTCCCTTCCAACCTCGACAATTCTATGATTCTGTGATTCTACTTTTAGCATAAACATGCTCTCGCTGGAAGCCAGCTCATGGTTTAGGCAAACAGCAGCCCTGCTGCGGCACCACAAGCTTGTTGCAGGGGTCTGGGTTGTAGCTTCACTACTGTCAAACTGAGGACCTCGGATGTATTTTTGTGGTGCAGTGTTCCTGTTTCTATGCTGATAGAGGTCTGAGGGGAGGAGTGTGGTCTTCTGAATCACTGCTGGTGTTTCCTTTGATACCAGCAGGTTTTTACGGTCTCCCCATCCAGGTTCTGTTTATATCCGAGAGCTGAACGAAGTCAGACTTTGAAACCCTGGCATGTGCATCAGCTCTGTGCAGGCTGCTGGTCAGGGAGCGTGCCAACAGGTACACAAGTTGTGTATAAGCCTGTGAAATGATGGGTACGGACCGGCTGGGCTGCCGACTGCCGCGGCAGTTGATGTAACTCATGACACCAGTGGACCGCTTTACTACAGCAGACATGACAGAAAAGGCTTTCAGGATCTCTTTGCCAGTTCACGTGAAGGCAGGAATAATTTTATATTATTGCTTCCTATATTATGCTTGCTCTTAGTGGACTTTAATCTCTCGGGTCATCAGGCTTGGCTCTTTCAGCAGCACTGAAAGTTTACACGCAAAACCGGCACTTCTACCTCACGGGAATATTTTTATTTATCTATTAAGTGAACATCAGGCCATGGCTGTGATTTTTCTTTTTTGTGTGTATCCTGGCTTTTTGAGAAGGGCGGCAAGCTGTCCCTGTTTAAATGAAGCAGGATTTAATATTTAATGTATAGGAAAATAGAAGAATAAAGATTCAGCCTTTGCCTGCAAAATCTGCAGCTGTGTAGTCTGAAAAATCCGCAGTGTTTTGCACGGCTCAGTTCAGTTTAATCTCCTCAGACCTCTCTAGTTAGCTCAGACAGCTCTGCACAGCTGAAGCCATTGCAGGATAGACTTAATGTAAATATTAAATCGTGGGATGGGGGAGTGCAATGAACCACTACCTCAAGAGGCTACTGAGCTCTCAGCCCAAGAGCTGAACAGCTCTTAAAGATGCCTGGCTTCCCGATGTCGACAGGAGATGGGCACCTAAGTGCATTTAAAAATCTTACCCTGGGTCACTCATGTTGCAAGTATATAACTGCCCCCACCACTGGCTTCTCTCTTTCGGTATCAATACTTCACTTTGTTCATGGAAGTCAGAAGTGAGGAAACCCTGGTAAGTCCTGGTGAAGGTGGAGAAGCAGCTACAGCTAATGACACTGCTGTTATTTCCATCCTGTCTATGCCAGGGTAACTTCCCAAGACCCAGGCGTGGGCAGCAGCAGAACGTCAGTGCAGTGCGTGGCATTTGGGGATGCTGTCACCTGCCGGGATGCCCTGCCTGCTGCCCTGCCTGTTCCTGCTCCTGCCTGTTCCTGCTCCTGCCTGTTCCTGCTCCTGCCTGCTCCTGCCCTGCCTGCTCCTGCCCTGCCTGCTGCCCTGCCTGTTCCTGCTCCTGCCTGTTCCTGCTCCTGCCTGTTCCTGCTCCTGCCTGTTCCTGCCCTGCCTGCTGCCCTGCCTGCTGCCCTGCCTGTTCCCCTGCCTGCTCCTGCCCTGCCTCCTGCTCCTGCCTTGCCTGTTCCTGCTCCTGCTCCTGCCCTGCCTGCTGTCCTGCCTGCTGCCACTGATGGGGCTAGAAGGAGGGGTGCGCAGCCAAAGCACGCTGCTGTGCTTCCCCCCCTAAATTACTTTTTCCCAGTGCCCTCCAGCTTGCCGTGGCTTGGGCTGCAGATGACACCTAAGGAGTGTATTTACCATAACCAGCCTCAAAAGTTATTTGCACATACACTTAAGCATGAAATGAACCATTTTGAATGAAGGCGTTACGGGCAGCAGTGGGGTGAAGTGTTGTCATAGCCTGACTGCTGCCAGCGGTAGAGCTTTGGCTGCTCACACTTTCTTCCTTGCAAGAATATAGAGTTTGCTTTCTGCTTTTCTTCCCGATGCAAGCTTCCAACACTCTTTCGTAACCTACAGGGACAAGTGCTTTGCTTTGCATTTTGTTGCTCTCTCTCTTGCGCTCTCCCGTCTTGCTGGAAGCATTTTATATGGTTTAAAGGCTCTCGACTTCAGGAAATGAGACCCTGCACTTCAAGGAAGTTGGTGAGAAGCAGAGAGGGAGGCAGGGAATAGCTCTATCGGCTGCCCTGGAGACAGACCCCGTGGCAATGCTGCGCGGTGGGTGGAAAGGAGCAGTGTCCGCTTGGAGCTGCTGGGGCAGAGTCACAGCAGGTCACGGCACGAGCTCTGGCTTTTGGTGTCAGAACTGAAATGGTGCTCAGTGGTACGGGACTGGGGTCTGCGCCTCGGCTTTGAGCTTCAAACCCGGCGTTTTTCACCCTGAATGTTTTTGCCAAGCAGCTGGTGGACCCTGCACCCATCAGTTCTGTGTCACCACCTTCTCCCGTGCTCCACGAGTGCTGCCTTCCTCTTCTGTGCGTTCCCCCGGGGCGCTGTGGGCTGTTGCTGTGCACTGTCAGGTGCTTCCAGTGTCTAGCCCCAAAGCAGACATGTTTTAAAGTGGATGAAATGTTCTTTTTCTTCCATAATCTTTAAAAAGTACGGTGGGATAGTGCTGGCAGAACTGCCTTTCCCGAGGCAGCTAGAGAGGCAGCGCAGTGTAAACGTCAGGAATTTCATGTTGACACCAGCTAACGGCATCTCCTGAGAGGAATTTTCCAGAGGAAGGGGTGACAACTCAGGTCCTCACTGAATGCTTTTTTGGGGACTTGTGTCACTTTGGTGTCGCTGATTTTAATGATCCTGTGGGTGAGGGCTCCTGCTTGGTCCTTACCCCCCGGGTGAGAGAGGAGGCCGTCAGGATGCTGAAGAAAGTCCATTTGCTGGACTTGTTACTTTTTGGCTCCGTCCTCTTGCAAACAAGAGTGCCATGGCCTTACAGCAGGATGGGAGGTATCTCCTTGCCGGGGGAGAGGCAGACCTCCTTTCCAAACCCCCAGCTCTATGAATCATAGAATCACAGAATGGTTAGAGTTGGAAGGAACCTTAAAGAGCATCAAGTTCCAACCCCCCTGCCATGGGCAGGGACACCTCCCACCAGACCAGGTTGCTCAAAGCCCCATCCAGCCCCATCCCTTAAGAACCAGTTGAGCACCAGACTGTTCCCCGGTGGTGATGAGGTGGGATACTCTCTGGCTGCACCCGAAGTCCTCCCCGTTCCCTGAGGCCAGCCTAGCAGCTCAGAGGCTGCTTGGTCTGTGCCCAGTTGACTGTTCCTTTTTCTCTTCCAGAGAGGCGGTACTCCAGATCCCGTCCTAAGCCTGGTGTGCTGAGTTACCCATCTCACGTGCCGACGGGCCGGCAGCCCAGCGAGATGGCCCTGACGCCGCTGACGGAGCAGGAGGGTGAGGCTTACCTGGAGAAATGCGGCAGCATCCGTCGCCACACCGTCGCCAACGCTCACTCGGATATCCAGCTCCTGGCCATGGCCTCCATGATGCACACAGGGATGGTGGCCGAGGAGTCGGACAGTCCCGACAAGTGCCGCCTCCTGCCCCCCAGCTTTAGCCACCGGCAGTGCTCCAGTGAGCCCAGCATCGCCGACGGGCCGGAGGGGGTGGTGGTGGCCGGCAGGCAGGACCCCCCAGAGCTGAACTGCACCTCGGTCAGCTAGAAGCCGTCTTGCTGAGGAGAGGAGGAGAACTGTGTGCACTAAGCTGGACAAGGTGTCGCCTCGTCCCTGCTGGGAAAAAAAAGGAAAAAAAATGTTTGAGTTTTGCTCCTGTCGTTGAAATGGCCTTGAGGGATCTTGTGTCTCTTTGGGAATGCTCTCTGGGTTTGTTTTTCTCCCCTGCCTGGGATCAGTGTTGATGGAGGTACCGGGCTGCTCCCAGATGAGCACTGAGGGCTGCAAAGGTTTCGCTGCTGAGCAGCGCAGTCACCTTGTGTCAGCTTCCTTCCTCCACTAGTCCAAACCCTTTGGCCTCAGATTTCCTTCTGTGTCTTTGGGATGATACAAATTACCCTCTTTCTGCTTTTCTCTGTCTTTCCCAGCTTTGTGCTGCTTGTTTGCTCTTTGTTCCTGCAGCAGAGACCCCTGTGCGAAGTGTTCCCCGTGCGTCTGGTGCCAGGATGGTGGTGGCCGAGGACTGCATTTCCCTCTTTTAAAGGTGAAATCAGGGATGGAACTCTTCGCATCCTGCAGGAAGATCTGCTCAGGTGGCTTGTGAAGGAAGGAGATCTTTCCCTCTGTCTCCCCTGGACATGGATGAAATGTACAAATCCAAACAAACCAGACTTTTTTTTCCCCCAGACCTGAAGAGAACTGTGTGTACATGGAGTCTCAGCTGAGTGCTTCATACGTACCTTATTTGGTTCCAGTCACATCTCTGGGGATAGTGGTGTAAATTGGGCACAAAGGACGGGTGGGTGTGTAAACTGGGGGCAAAATACAGTCCTGAGCATCCTAGTGTTTGACAACAATTTGTTTTCAAAATTTCAGTGGTGGTAGGACTACAATGGAAGGAGAAATGTAAATCTCCTCTGGGAAGGAGATGCTGGCAGAGTCTGCACTTGTGAAGGAGACATGAGGGTGCTTCTCAGCACTGGGCCCCTGGCTACAGACCAGGAGGTGAGGAACAGAATTTCATCCTTGGGTTGCTCTGGAACTTTTAGCACTCACAGGTTTCGTGAGACCAGAGATAACCATGGGGCGTAGAGAGGAGTCCTGCCTTGGTAGTGTATTCATGAAGTGCTCCTGACCTCCAGTGGTACCTGCCTCAGCGCAGGGTTCCTTTTAAGATAGAGAGAGGTCCCTTTGCGGTCTTTGGTTTTGGTTTTATTTTTTTTGAAGGTTAGGAGCAGGTCCAGTTTGCAGGTGTCTGTGTCTGGCCCTGCAGTGTCTGCTCTGCAGCATCGCTTGGTACTCACATGCTGCTTCTGTGGGAGCAGAACCCCTCTGTTCAAGCCGTCCCCTGGGACCCTCTGCCCTTGGCTTGCTGAGCAGATTTGCAAGGGCCATTACAGGTGTAGAGGTGAACTGAAATGCTGCCTTAAATGTGAAATCCCATTAAAAATATGGTTATAACACCACTGCCACTCGAATCTAGTCCCAACAATCCCGGGCACTAGAGCATGCCCTGAAGTGCCACGTCTACACGTGTCTTCAATCCCTCCAGGGATGGTGACTCCACCACCTCCCTGGGCAGGCCGTTCCAGTGCCTGACCACCCTCTCAGCAAAGTCATTCTTCCTAAGATCTCATCTAACCCTCCCCTGCCCCAACTTCACACCATTTCCTCTGCTCCTGTCATGATTCCCTTGGGAGAAGAGGCCAACCCCCACCTCTCGACACCCTCCTTTCAGGGAGCTGTAGAGGGCAATGAGGTCTCCCCTCAGCCTCCTCTTCTCCAAACTCAACATGCCCAGTTCCCTCAGCCTCTCCTCGTGTGACTTGTTCTCCAGACCCCTCCCCAGCTTGGTGGCTCTCCTCTGGACACGCTCCAGCACCTCAATGTCCTTCTTGTAGTGAGGGGCCCAGAACTGACCACAGCCCTCGAGGTGAGGCCTCACCAGTGCCCAGTCCAGAGGCACCATCACTGCCCTGCTCCTGCTGGCCACGCTGGTCCTGACACAGGCCAGGATGCTGTTGGCCTCCTTGGCCACCTGGGCACACTGCTGGCTCCTGTTCAGCCGGCTGTCCACCAACACCCCCAGGTCCTTTTCTGCTGGGCAGCTCCAGCCACTCTGCCCCCAGCCTGTAGCGCTGCCTGGGGTTGGTGTGACCCAAATGCAGGACCTGGCACTTGGCCTTGTTGAACCTCATCCCATTGGCCTTGGCCAATTTGGTAACAAAGCATCAGAAATACCAGTGGTGAGCACAGGTCACACCACCTTTGTAAATGGGGCTGTTGCCTTGTCTCCTGTGGTTTGCAGATGCTGGAAGAGATATTTGAAAGGGCCTGGGATTTTTTTTGCTGTCACCCAATGCACCCTCGCTGGCTGCCCGGTGCGCAAGGCACCTTGTGCTGGCTGCCTCCTCCTCGGAGATGCACAGCTCAGTGGAGGCCAGGATGATGTGGCTTTAAGAAGTCTTTCCTTCAGACGGATTCTAGGATAAATTCCCCTCCTAGTCATAAATTAGACTGACCAGGCCAACTTATTTGTTGTCCTCTGCCCCAGAGTGGCCACAGATTATGGTGGAGGTTCAGAATCCCTGTGGTGACAGCCGAACTAGTAGACCGTGCTGGTCTCACCTGGGCACAGTCCCTCCAGCGTGGGGCAGATGATGGCATCCTGCTCAAAAGGAATTGATCTGGCCCCTTGCAGTGATTCAAAGCTTTCTCTAGTCACAGTGGGACACGTGGGGAAGGGATGGCCCTGCAGCACCCTGCAGTTCACTCTTACGAATGCTTTTCTCCTTTCTATTCCTCCTCTAACCCGTTTGTCTTCTCCAAATACCCAAACCGTTTGGATTAGTGAGCAGCGCCCTCTTTTATGGTGACAATTAGAATGATTTATTTATTTCCTGACATATTTTTGGATCGTTTCTAGGGCTAATAAGAATCCAGTCCTGGTTTTAACTTGAATTTCTTTTGTTTTACGTGTATGTATAATTTGAATCATTGTGATTTTGTGTCTGTTACTTTGCAAAAATTTGCACCAAGCCACTCAGAATCATGCACTTCCCCGGTTGGTCTCTTTTGAGGGAGAATTAAAGCTTGTGGCTTTACTTTGTCAGCTGAAGTAAAGGGAGCTTGTTGTGTAAACCCCGCTGAGGGTGTCACCCTGAGCACCACTCTCGCAGGGATGGTGTGCCAGCCTCTGCATGCCCCTCGTGCCTTGTGGGGCAGACTGGGTGAAGCTGAAGCAGTGGGAAGGCTGTGCCCCCGACTGGCACCGGGGGGTGATGGGGGCAGTGATGAGCTGCCCCCCCTGCCCTAGGGCTACTCATCCTGCAGAGCCGTAGCCCTCTGGAAGCGGGGAGCAAAGACTCTGTCCCTTGGCCAGAGCCACGGTGTGGGAAACACCAACATTTTGGGCACAGGGTTCTGGTGCGAGGTCACACTCCTGCCCCGCTCCCTAAGCCGGGACACGGGGCAGGTCCTCCCCGCCCTCATGGTCCTCCCCTGGAGAGAACCTGCGGGAAGATTTTTAACAGTTTTAAATTGGAAGAGGGGAAATTTAGATTGGATATTAGGAAGAAATTACTTGCTGTGAGGGTGGTGAGAGCCTGGCCCAGGTTGCCCCGAGAAGCTGTGGCTGCCCCATCCCTGGAGGGGTTCAAGGCCAGGCTGGATGGGGCTTGGAGCAACCTGGTCTGGTGGGAGGTGTCCCTGCCCAGGGCAGGGGGTGGGAACTCGAAGATCTTTAAGGTCCCTTCCAACTCTAACTATTCTAGGATTCTAAGAGCTCTCAGAATGGGGAGAAGGGATTCCTCTCACCTGCTCCTAAAGTGTGTCTGCTGCCTTTTAGCTGGGTAGTCACCTGGACTGAGTCAGTTCCCCAGCACACCACATCTTTCTTCTCATTTTACTCTTAAGGTAAGTGATTTATTCTCCACGTCTGTACAATTCTGTCATAAACTTACCAAGGGGGTCTCATCAGAAATCTATTCTTAATACAACTGGCCCTTTTCCCGACATCCCCCATAGGCAATCAGCGTGTTTTTATGGCCAGTAGGCAGATCTTCTTCAGCCCCCAGCTGGGTGGGCAACAACCTGGTCTAGTTTTTATTTGTGTATCTGAAGAAATGCAGCAGATCTTGGTACTGGCGCTGGTGGCAGTAGGGGAAGCGCCGCAGGGTTTGGGTTTGTGCTGAGGTAGAGCGTTGCCCTTTCTTTTTAGGTCTGGATGGCGATGGTTTCCCCTGGAAGGGATGGTCTTTTGGTGCTGACAGACTGAAAATGCTTGGCTCTTACAGGCAGTCTGCGTGTCCCAGAGAACACAACCTGAGTGTCTAGTGAGGGACAAATATTCCTCTTAATTCACAGTGGAAAGAGCGTGGCTAGTACTTGGCACCTCCCTGAGCAAAGAGGAGGATATTAGTTGTCCTGTTCATTTTTCAGATGTGGAAGGTGGATCTGGCAGTGTGACAACAGCTTAAATAGGGTTTTGTTATGTATCCACCCGTTTGGAGAGTGCTGACTGTCCCCCCTTGCTATCCAGCAGCTCCTGGTGAGAGCACCACAAAAGCTTCAGAACAGAAATGCCATTTTTTAAAGCAGCTTGGAAGCAAAGGAGCAGCATGTCCTCATGAATACGGTGCTCAAAATTGCACGCAGTAAAATCCCTGCCACTTTCCACCTGAGAATTGGCCGCCCTTCATTCATTACTTGCACCTGAAGAGAGTGCCTGGGCTACATCCAACCGTTACTCCCACCCGGGAGGGCAAGTGCTGCGTCATTGTCATGCCAATTTGCATTTCTCCTGTGTGTAAGTTCATCCCTTCCAGGGCAGGAGGAATCCTGCTCCGAGCCCGTCTCCAGGTGTGGTGAAAGCTGTCCCGAGTGCACGAGGAGCCTGTGAGTAGTTTGGGCTGCACTTCTCCTGTCCAAACGACAGAAAGAAATTGCAGTTCCAGCGAGGAAATAAGTGGACTGAAAATTGCCGTTCTTAATCAGTAGTTGCTCGTTGTGCATGGCCAGCACACCCTCTGGGCCACAAATATGGGGGTGTGTGTGTGTAGGAGAC
>QJSC01021735.1:1286590-1371590 GCA_003697955.1 Calidris pygmaea | reverse complement strand
ACGTCTACACGTTTCTTAAATCCCCCCAGGGATGGTGACTCCACCACCTCCCTGGGCAGGCCGTTCCAGGGCCTGACCACCCTCTCAGCAAAGTCATTCTTCCTAAGATCTCATCTAACCCTCCCCTGCCCCGACTTCAGACCATTTCCTCTGCTCCTGTCATTATTCCCTTGGGAGAAGAGGCCAACCCCCACCTCTCGACACCCTCCTTTCAGGGAGCTGTAGAGGGCAATGAGGTCTCCCCTCAGCCTCCTCTTCTCCAAACTCAACATGCCCAGTTCCCTCAGCCTCTCCTCGGGTGACTTGTTCTCAGTCATTCCGTGATTCCCCCATCAAAGAGTGTCCCCGTGTCTTTAATCCAGCTCTTTGAAGTGAAAATAAATGCCAAAGTAAATGAGGCCTCACAGCGTTTGCCATGAGCCCCCCCAGCTTATTACAGCGTATGAGGTGGTGTGAACAAGGCGCCCAGTCTTGTCAGCCAAACAGACAAAAAAGCCCACCTTCAAAAGCGTATTTCTTTGACTTTCCCCAGTGCTTGGTCTGACCCACCGCCTGTCTGCACCGCTGCTGCCACCCTCCTTTACTCGGGGTTCACAAGGCCGAGTGGAAATTGCTACGATCTGCACCCCCTCCTGTCTTTTGGGGTTGGTTTGTTTTTTTTTTTTTCCTTCCCTGACTAATTGTCCCGATGAGCTGTTTCACTGGCAGGGCAGCGATGCCTTCAGAGGCCTCAGTCCCCCCCTCCTCTGGCTTGGCTGTGGTTAGGGGGACCCAGCTCCCTATAAAATCGGGAGGGCTCGTCCAGCAGCGGGGCTGTGGGGGGGCAGGGGGAGCAGAATCAGGCCTTTGAGGCGGTGGGCATTGGCTCTGCAGGATGTGCTGCTCCTACGGTGCTTGTTTGGGGTTGCCCTTCGTGGAGGAGCCTCAAACGGGCTTTTGAGAGTCTTAGAGGAAATCAAGAAGAGCCTTTGTCACTTGTCCTGTCTCTTACCCCACGTGCAAACCCCCCCTCCCCTCCCCTGGGCTGTGCCGGCACCTCCAGGACCCCCTGGGCACCGCTGGCCCGGGGTGCAGCCTCGGTGTTCCTCTGAGGAACGAGAGGGAACATTAGAATGGGAGGGAATGGCTTCAAGCTGCGACAGGGTAGGTCTAGACTGGCCATTAGGGAACAATTCTTCACAGAAAGAGTGGTCAGACCCTGGAATAGGCTGCCCAGGGAGGGGGTTGAGTCACCATCCCTGGATGTGTTGAAGAGTCGTTTAGATGAGGTGTTGGGGGATATGGTGTAGGGGAGAGCTTTGTAGAGCGGGGCTGATGGTTGGACTTGATCCCAAGGGTCTTTTCCAACCTGAACGATTCTATGATTCTACATGAGAGCAGGTAAGGTAATTTGGTGTGCAGGGTGTACAGGGAATTTCTGCAGCAAAGGAGGTTTTGGGAGGAGGAGAGCCCAAGCCTGAAAGGGCTCCAGGTGCTTAGTCCCACAAACCAGCCCTGGCACTGGTGAGAGCAAGGTGTGTGCGGATGAAGGTTTTGGGTGGGAAACAGCCATGCCCATACTCAGTATATCCCTGTCCTCTGCCTCCCCAAGACTGCTGCCAGGGGTCCTTTCTCTCTCTGAAGGGGACAAAGCCATATTTACCTCAATACTGCAGGTCTGACCTTTCCAGCACCGTGTCTGGAAATGTAACCAGAGGAAAACAGTGTCGTCTTTAAGTGCCGACGGACTACCCCGACTGACGGTCGCCCGTTTCAAAGAGGTCGGTGTCCTGACACACTTCAGGTTTGACCCTCTGGAGTGGGTCATATCAAAGAAGTCCACACGGAAATTTAGTGTCTAGACCTGCTCCCCTAGCTCACGTGGGAGTCATTCAAACGTCTACTGTGGTGTAACCCACCCTCACACGACCTGATGGAGGGTAGAAAGGCTTTGAGAGGGACAGGCTGGATGGATGAGCTGAGGCCAATGGGATGAGGTTCAACAAGGCCATGTGCACTTGGGTCACACCAACCCCATGGATTCTACAGGCTGGGGTCAGAGTGGCTGGAGAGCTGCCTGGCAGAAAAGGACCTGGGGGTGTTGGTCGACTGTCGGCTGAACATGAGCCAGCAGTGTGCCCAGGTGGCCAAGAAGGCCAACAGCATCCTGGCCTGTGTCAGGAACAGAGTGGCCAGCAGGACAAAGGAAGTGATGGTGCCCCTGTACTGGGCACTGGTGAGACCCCACCTCGAGGACTGTGTCCAGTTTTGGGCCCCTCACCACAAAACAGACATTGAGGGGCTGGAGCGGGTCCAGAGAAGGGCAACGGAGCTGGTGAGGGGTCTGGAGAATAAGTCTTATGAGGAGAGGCTGAGGGAGCTGGGGGTGTTCAGCCTGGAGAAGAGGAGGCTGAGGGGAGACCTTCTCGCTCTCTCCAACTCCCTGAAAGGAGGGTGTAGAGAGGTGGGGGTCGGTCTCTTCTCTCAAGTCACAGGCGACAGGACGAGAGGAAATGGCCTCAAGTTACACCAGGGGAGGTTCANGGTGGTTGAGGCACCATCCCTGGAGGTGTTCAAAAGACGGGTTGATGTAGTGCTGGGAGGTATGGTTTAGCGATGGTTACTCCTTGTTTGTTGTGCGGGTGTCTATTTTTGTCAGTTAGGTTGACGGTTGGACAAGATGATCTTTAAGGTCCCTTCCAACCTAGAAGATTCTGTGATTCTGTGATTCTGTGATTCTGTGTTCAGCCTGGAGAAAAGGAGGCTGAGGAGAGACCTTCTCGCTCTCTCCAACTCCCTGAAAGGAGGGTGTAGCCAGGGGGGGTCGGTCTCTTCTCCCAAGGAACAGGCGATGGGACAAGAGGAAACGGCCTCAAGTTGCACCAGGGGAGGTTCAGGTTGGAGATTAGGAAAAATGTTTCCACGGAAAGGGTTATGAAGCCTTGGAATGGGCTGCCCAGGGAAGGGGTTGAGGCCCCATCCCTGGAGGGATTTAAAAGCCATAGCGCTTAGAGACATGGTTTAGTGATGGGTTTTTTGGGGGTTTTTTGTATGGTTTTCTTTTGTTATTTTATCAGAGTTAGGTTGATGGTTGAACTAGATGATCTTAAAGGTCCCTTCCAACCTGGACAATTCTATGATCCTCTATCAGATCCTACCAGCAGGCTCTGCCATCACCCCTTCATAAAACAGGCAATTGTGTCGAAATTCTGGCTGAGGGGTGGCTTCTGCAGCATCAGAGCAGGCTGGCATCCAACCCTTAGCCAAGGGAGCAGCCACCTGTGGAAGTGGGACTCATGTGGTCCTGCCATTAACACTGGAGTCTTCTTTTGCTTCAGACACGGATGATAGATGCCCAGACCTGCAGCTCTGCTGGCGAGCCGCCCACGAGGAACATACTGTTAAAGCCTGGGGTGGGGGAGGTCAGTTTTTCAGGTGACTGGGCGGCAGGGACTCTGGTACGTGGGAAAAACGTTCAGGAATTCTGCACGCAGCTGGATGCAAGTTTATCTCCTCACCTGCAAGGGAAGCAAGGCGGTTGGATGAACCGTAACGCATCAGCTTGCATAGCTGAAGGACAATTGGTCAAGTGTAACAACAGGCACAGGTCGCTCTAAGGGTCGAGGGTCACACTGCAAAGGGGAAAAAACACCAAACCTCTTTCTATCTTTTTTTTTTTTATCAGGACTGGGTGTTCAGAGAACCTTCCTTTCTGTGCTCCTTCCCATCACCTGGTGGTGAGCTGTGGCACTGGGGTCCCGCTCTGAGCAGCGGCGTCTGGGAACCTGGACAAGCAAATGAATTAGCGACGTCATCCACTGAAATCTGGGTGAACAAACGTTCCCTCCACCCTGAGACACAGATCTGGCGGGTTCAGGGAGACCAGAGGACAGGGCGAAGGATGGGTTTTCTACATGTTTACGTTGCTGCACGCCTGGAACTAACAACATAGGTGTGAAGGTCCATCCACATCACCCTTCTGATGGATCAAAAGTGACAGCAACAAGGAAAAGGCTGAGACCAAAATAAAAAACTCTATGTCAGACCTTACATGGAGCTTGAGGCTGAAGTGAAAATTCCTCTTTGGGGGCTATTAAGAGGGGCTACAAAGAGAACCTTCAACAAATTCAACTTCAACAAATTCAACAAACTTTCAAAAAAATTTTAGTCAAAACAAGGATCAAACGCTCTCAATTTTGGAAATTAATTGCAAGAAAATGACCTCTTAAGAGAGGGAAGTTTTAGGTGTCCATAAATTAGGCTTGTGGAAATAGTCCTCCAAGGAGACAGATGTTCGGTATGAGTTACAGTGGTGAAGAAGCTCTGAAGGCAGGACCCCTGACTGGTGATGTGCTTTGGAAGACCCCAGCCATAAATTGGTTTGGAAATAATGCCCCCATCCCTCAGCAAAAAAAACCAACAACCAACAAACATATAAAAAAAGCACCAATGTCAGAAGCAGCAGGAAAAAGTCAGAAGCAGCAGGACTGGCCTACTCTGCTTTCTGCATGAATGGCTGGGTGAACGTACATCAGTGTGTGCTTGTGGTCTGTGGGTTGTGTCCTGCCTAATCCTGGAGAAAACTGTTCATGAGCCGGATGTCCCTGCCCTGTTAGAGATGACTGTGTGTTGCAGGTGAAACCTTGGGGCTTGCTCCACCATGTGCCCTCCTGCCTGAGAGACCTCACAGAATCACATGGGGTTGGAAGGGACCTCTGGAGATCATCCAGTCCAACCCCCTGCCAGAGCAGGTCCACCCAGAGCAGGTCCCACAGGAACGTGTCCAGGTGGGGTTTGAATGTCTCCAGAGAGGGAGACTCCACCACCTCCCTGGGCAGCCTCTGCCAGGGCTCTGCCACCCTCACGGGAAAGAAGTTCCTCCTCATGTTTGGGTGGAACTTCCCATGTTCAAGTTTGTGCCCATGTCACTCTGATTTTTTGTTACCGTTCATTGCCTTTCAGGAGTTTAATTTAATTTTGCACATCCAGACCAAACTGGGTGTGAAGGTAGATCCCTGAGAAAGGCTCCTCATTGCGGGAGGGACTGGGAGGGAGGGTGCTCTCTGGCTCCCTGTACACGTTGGGGCACTCTTCATTCTGCCATTACTCATGGTGACCTCTTCGAAGGGTGTCATCCCCACCGGTGTGCTCTGGTGGTGCCCTGCTCAGCTGGGTTCTCACGGGGTAATAACCCTTTGTTCAGTGATTACCATTAAGTTAAGAGGGGGGTTTAGGTGCAGGACCTTTAAATGCATTTAGATGCCCACCAGCACTCCAGGCCGTCACTGCAACAACCGGTGTCGTTGCCGCTGTTAGAAATTAAAGGGCCTCACCCTTGCTTTTACCCTTTCTGATTTTGAAGAAAGGTGCTGGACACACAGTTCTGGCTCAGAAACCTGGGGACAGTTGTACTGGACTGAGAGTGTGTTAGAGTTTGTGATTTTTATTATTTTTATCTTCAGATATTTTTATGAATTTTATGCATTTCATAGAATCATGGAATCGTCTGGGTTGGAAGGGACCTTTCAGATCATCAAGTCCAACCATCAAGCCAACACTGACTAAACCACCACTGACCCATGTCCTTCAGCACCACGTCTGCCTGGCTTTTAAATCCCTCCAGCGATGGTGACTCCACCACTGTCCTGGGCAGCCTCTGCCAAGGCTTGACAACCCTTTTTGAAAAAATTTTTCCCAATATCCAAACTAAACCTCCCACAATCAGTCTGTGTCTGTGGAGAGGAAGAGCATTTCAAAGCCCAGCAAAGAGTCAACTAATAGTTTCCTTTCAACCCTTGCCCATTTTGCTGGTCTGCAAAGTTCTGGGGTGCCTGCCTGCTGTTGAGCTTGTGAATCGTCCCACTCAAGTCAAGGTGCTGCTGAAGTCCTGTGGAAGACCTCCTGGTCTCCTGAAATATTGTGTAAATGTCTTGTATATGATCTACTTAGAGTATACATTGTATTTGTATATACTTAATATGCTATATCCATATTATTAGATTACATTTGATAATTAAATTAATTAAATTAATTTAAATTAAATTAAATTTTAAAATTGTTTAATTATATGTATTCATATTATATATTTTTAAATTTGTGTATTGAGTTTATAATCTTTATTACCTATATCTGAGACTCTTACAGCTGGACTGAGAATATATGAGAGAGTCAGACACAGGGAGAGGTTACACCACGGCTCCTCTGCATTCCCAGGGTGGCTTCCACGGCTCTCTGGGGGCTGTGCGTGCGCCGGGACCCAAGGACTCCACACCGCAGGCTTAGGTAGGTCTGGACTCCCTGCTGCCTGCAGGTTATCACACCAGATGCTGATGATACTGAAACGAGGAAACCTGGTAGATGTCACCTTCCCTCGGCGGTACGTGGTTCCATAACCCTCTGCCAGCAACACCCAAGCTCCTGCCGGGGTGGAACTGCCATTTATTACGGGCAGCGACAGAAGTAAAGGTGCATCGTGGAGAGAAACAAGCCCCTGCATGAACACCAAAGTGGAAATAAAAATGCTGAGCTCAAGCAGAGCGTTGTAGGACATGACACACCAGACTCCTGGCCCTCGCAGACCTCCTTCTCCTGAGCCCCTGCTCTGCGCGGGCAGACGGGGAAACGAACCCCAACACCCGCTGCTCTGCAGCAGAGGAACCGGGACTCTGCAGAGCACGATCTGCTCCGCACAGCAGGTGAAATAACGTAAGGATTGTCTTGTTGCCCTTTCTCTTTTTTTTTTCTTTTTTCTTTTTTTCCTTTTTTTCCATTTTTTCTGTTTTCTTATTTTTTCTTTTCTTCTTTTTTCTTCCTTTTTTCTTTTTTCTTTTTCCTTTTTTTCTTTTTTTCTCTAAGTATTTTTTCTTTTATTCTTTTTTTCCTTTTTATTCTTTTTTCTTTTATTATTTTTTATTCTTTTTTCTTTTTTCCTTTTTCTTACGTCTTTTTTGTTTCTTTTATCTTTCTTTTTTCTTTTGTTTTTTTCTTTTTTGTTTCTTTCTTTTTTCTTTTTTCTTTCTTTTTTCTTTCTTTTTTCTTTCTTTTTTCTTTCTTTTTTCTTTCTTTTTTCTTCTTCCCTTTTTCCTTTTTTTCTTTTTTCATTTTTCTTTTTTCGTTTTCTCTTTTTCTTTTCTTTTTCCTTTCTTTTTTCCTCCAGTGTGTCCATTCTCAGCTGAGTTTTGTGGCAGTAGGATTCTGTCTGGGAGGGCTAACAAACACACGTTGTCAGACAGTCCATCGCTGGGCTTTCAGCGACCTCTCCTTTCTGCTTTTACCTAGCTGAGGGAATGCAGGAGGGTTTTTCCAAAATTGTCAGTCCCCAACTGCCCGAACGCTGCTCTGCTCACGCTTTGGCCCCGTCCTTGCTGAGTGGGGTGAGTGTCCTGGGCAAAAGCAGCAGCTGCAGGAGGTGACAAGGAGCTGGTGGGGACAAAGGAGCAGGATGGAATGGTGGAACCCGGGAACCTCCATGGGCTGCGTCACCATCGGAGCCCCAACAGCAAGGAAAAGGAGGCTCATGGGTGGAGGCTGGGACGGCAGCTAATAAGGGAAATCATCCTCCTGTTTCACAGCCTCTTCTTCTCCCACAGTTTCACAAATTTTCCTATTCCATCTGAGAGGAAAACCCCGGCCTTTGGGAGCTGTGGAACCCGGGTACTGGTTTCAGTGGAACAAACTCGGTGGTCAAGGGACAGTGAAACGGGGCCCCCGACTTTCAACAGGAATATTGTCTCCGTGATGCCGTGTCTCAGGCCACACCTGATCCTCCTCCACCAGGAAATAGCAAGGTAAATTCGATTTTACGATATCTCGGGTTCTTTTTTGAAATAAAGAAAACTGCAGTCTTTTCGAGGGGATAAAAGTGGTTGGTAATAGTTCTGCTTGGAAGAAAATATGAGTGAGGGTGGACTCAAGCTGTGACTAGTACAGAACCTCTTTCTGTGTCCTTGCAGGCAAGTGGAAATGAAAAAAAGAGAGAATAGGAAAACCAAGGAGAGTTCTGTCCGTGGGTTGGGGTTTTTTTTATTGTTTGCGAATGGGAAAAAGACCGCAGAAGTAGCACAAACTCCTCACACGTTCCGAACCCTGACAAGCCTCCAGTCGCTGTCCCACGGCTGCCTCGGAGCGCAGGGACACCTGTTTTTATGGAGGAGGTTAGGTCTAACTGAAAAAAATTAAAATGAGTAAAGGAAAAAGACATGAAGGCCAGAAATACTGAAATGGGCAGGTTTCAAAAGAGCCAAGATTCTCGGATGCTCTAAGGCTGGTGGTGGTGGTGGCACCAGATGGTTTGGTTCCATCCAGCCTGGTCAGGCCCAAAGGAGGAGACAAAGGCTCCGTTGGGGGGAAAAGGCTGAGGGTGACAGCAAAGTGTATTTCTTCCGGGCATTTCTCCTGCTAGGATAACAGTTCCCTCTTCGAAGGGCAGGGGTGCTGGTTTGAGATTATTTTGGGGTTGTCTTTTTTTGGGTGGTGTTTTTTTAATTATTTATTTTGGTTTTGAGCCAAAATGTGCAACAGGCAGAATTCACCAGCCACCTTACTCCTTTTATGTAGACAGGCCCAGTTTCCCTACTCACCAGTTTTGGCCCATTAACCTCCCATTCTATTCTTGTACTGATTGCAGTTACAGCTTGGGGGTGACCTGCTGGAGAGCAGCTCTGAAGAGAAAGACCTGGGAGTCCTGGTAGACAATAGGATGCCCATGAGACAACAATGGGCCCTTGTGGCCAAGAAGGCCAATGGCATCCTGGGGGGCATCAGGAAGAGTGTGACCAGCAGGTGGAGGGAGGTCATCCTGCCCCTCTGCTCTGCCCTGGGGAGGCCCCATCTGGAGCACTGGGTCCAGTTCTGGGCTCCCCAGTTCCAGAAGGACAGGGAACTGCTGGAGAGGGGACAGCAGAGGCTACGAAGATGATGAGTGGCCTGGAGCATCTCTCTTATGAGAAGAGGCTGAGAGACTTGGGTCTCTTTAGTCCAGAGAAGAGAAGGCTGAGGGGGGATCTGATCAAGGCTTATAAATACTTCAAGGGAGGGTGTCAGCAGGATGGGGCCGGTCTTTTTTCAGTGGTGCCCAGGGACAGGACAAGAGGAAATGGGCACAAACTTGAACATAAGAAGTTCCATCTTAACATGAGGAGGAACTTCTTTCCTGTGAGGGTGGCAGAGCCCTGGCAGAGGCTGCCCAGGGAGGTGGTGGAGTCTCCTTCTCTGGAGACATTCAAAACTCACCTGGACACGTTCCTGTGTGACCTGCTCTGGGTGGACCTGCTCTGGCAGGGGGTTGGACTAGATGATCTCAGAGGTCCCTTCCAACCCCATAGCATCCTGTGATTCTGTGATTGCACGTTAAAGGCACACTCAACTCTCATAGGGGCTAATTTAGGAAGCTTTGTTGACTTCTGTAAATACTGCCTCGGAAGAGGCTTAATCCTCAGAGCACCAAAGCGCTGAAGTCACTTGCCCAGGACAGGGCAGAAAGGAACTGCACAAGGAGCTTTCTTTTTCCCCAGATGGAACAGCCTCCGCGCTGGGCTGGTGCTTTCTGGGGGTAAGGAGGGTGGCAGAGCAACTGGTTTTGTACCACTAAGGATTTTAGCTAAAACAAACACATCCTTCCTGTGAAGTTGCTGCAAGGAGCTGGTATTCGCCCAACAGAACATTTAATCAGAATATCCTGGTACACATCTGTTTTAGCGGTACAAAGTCAAGGTTTTTTTTTCAGAAACGTCCAGGTACCTGAGACACTTGTACGTACACGGGTGTGAACGTACTTCTATATTCCTGGCCCCTTGTTTCTGTGTGCTTTCTGCTCTCAGGTGCAGCTGCACGTGCCCACTTTTCCTGTTAAAAAACAAAGGCCGTTCCTCCTTCATCTCACCAAAAGATTTTAGTGTACTTAAAAATACGGACCATTAAAAATGGATTAAGACAACAGCTGCTGGTATCTGAGCATGCTTTCCTCTCCATTACTTAGAGAAGCTATTACGACCAATTTGTATGAAAGATAAAGTCGTAATTAACTTGACATTAACTGCACTACATTAGATATTACATCCAGTAAATACCACTTGCTTAGGGCAGTGATGGTGCCTCTGGACGGGGCACTGGTGAGGCCTCACCTCGAGGGCTGTGGTCAGTTCTGGGGCCCTCACTACAAGAAGGACATTGAGGTGCTGGAGCGTGTCCAGAGGAGAGCCACCAAGCTGGGGAGGGGTCTGGAGAACAAGTCATCTGAGGAGAGGCTGAGGGAACTGGGCATGTTGAGTTTGGAGAAGAGGAGGCTGAGGGGAGACCTCATTGCCCTCTCCAGCTCCCTGAAAGGAGGGTGTCGAGAGGTGGGGGTTGGCCTCTTCTCCCAAGGGAATCATGAGAGGAGCAGAGGAAATGGTCTGAAGTTGGGGCAGGGGAGGTTTAGATTAGATCTTGGGAAGAATGACTTTGCTGAGAGGGTGGTCAGGCCCTGGAACAGCCTGCCCAGGGAGGTGGTGGAGTCACCATCCCTGGGGGGATTTAAGACATGTGTAGACGTGGCACTTCAGGGCATGCTCTAGTGCCCGGGATCGTTTGTTTTGTTTTTTTGTGTCTGTGTGTGGTTGGACTCAGTCGGTGATCTCAAAGGTCTCTTCTAACCATGATGATTCTGTGATTCCTCAGAATTTGAAGGTTTTGAACATTAGCACACTCAATAGGCCATGAAGTTCGAGATCAAAACATCTCCTCCTGCAGATGCTGTTACAAAGCAGCCCCAGCAAGCCTCTGTGCTTGAGAGAAATCAGCCAATTGCTGTGAAGCAAATGCTTATTTCTCTTAAAGCCAAAGGAGGAACTCCTTTGGTTTCCGATCTGATGATCCTGCAACAAAGCTTCGACCCGCAGTTGTCTTTGTGGCGAACAGAACAAGTGAGCAGGATGTGGCCAGAGGGGCGAGAGCCTGCAGCGCGTTTCAGAGCTGCATCTTAAAATTACAGGATGACGACGAGAACACTCCATTTATCATCAATTACACCCTCTTCTAGTAACGAATACAACTATCATTACCCTTTATAATTGACAGAAGTCTTTTACCTTGAGATACATTCTCTGCCTTCGTGGTGCTCTCTGACTGAAAGCAGCCAACCCCGAAACCCACAAGTCAGGAACTACCACAAGGGTCCTGCATGGTAATATTTCTGAACAGCCATCCACATGAATAAAGATGCGACATACGGTGCACAGTTTAATTAGTTTATTTTTCAAAATCCTGTCAGAAATATAGCTATGCATTAATTACAAAATATATTAAACAATCTATACTTCCAAGGGCACAGGAGTACTCTCATTCTGTTCAGATGCAAACCAGTACAAACCTTTAACACTGACCCCAGACTACTCTTTCGCATCCAGCATCAATATATCTGATGTGAAAGCATTTTTAAAGTAAGACTACCCCGATTTTATTTCATCAGCAAATTCAATCCCCTGACAGCAAACGTGACCAGGCAGATCACGAGACACTTAAAAACCAAGTCTTTACATCTCACATTATCTGAGCTCCCACATATACATTACATACCAACATTTTTAGTAAAATAATTTTCCCTGCCCTGCAGGGGAAGACATTCAGAGGCAAAAAAACACATTTGTAATATACTATAATTGGAAGATTTGTGCCATAGCAGCTTTGCAAACACACACAGCAGGAGTGGCTGGCTTAACACACATTCAAGACAACAGAAATTTGGAAGACAGAAGCAGATAAGCCACTTTCTAAACCACCTTGAGACCCAGGAATGCTGCAAAGCATCCAGAGTTACAGAACTAAAGAACCCCATTCCTCAAGAAATTACACAGGGAACTGGTTAAATCCCCATGTTTCTTCATATTTGTTTTAGAGAGAACTTTCAACACCGCATACCCTTCTCTCCTATTTAAGCAGTTCTAGCAATTGTACCTCAATTACACCAAGGTAAAACAATTCCTCAAAAGAAAAGATCAGGAAGGGGAAAGGAAAGAAGGCTTTTTCAGTGAAAATACATTTTCACATAGAAACTGAATCTCTTGGTGGCAACCTTAGAACAGTTGGACTAAGACACTAGATGTGAAGACTGTACATTGAGAGGGGAACAATATAGACTCGTTAAGTTCTTCCATTAGCCAAAGATGATGATCTTTTTGGTATGAGAAAGCTCTGGACTGCAGCTAAAATGAAGAGCAGCTTGGGAGGTGGGGGAAAAAAAAGAGGAAAATGGAACACGTAGATGAACAAACATTTAATTAGCACTTATAATTTTTCACGACAAGAAAGATTTAACTGATACTTAGCAGATTAGCTCTGAAAGTCTCTCATGTAAAACTCTGGCATTACAGTAATTTAGCATCGCTCAGAGTTCTACTCGGCAATATTAAAATACAATAGTAGAATAGCAGCAGTGACTAAAGCATTCGTATCACTGTGGCCAATGCACCATCGTACACGCAGTAGCTTTCTATTTTCTATTGACTTGTGCTCTCGTACAATATTAACCTGAATCATTTAAACTCCTGAACCTGCCACCAAACCCCGTCTCCTCCCACGGCAGATCCAGCAGATAAGGCTCAAAGCAAACATTCAGTTCATAACGCAAAGCTTCAAAAGAAAAGAAAGTATTAATGCACTTAGTGGGTCTTGGGTATAAACTCACAAAGGACATTTTTGTTCCTATCACTAGGGTTGAGAAAGGAACTGTGGCAGGAAGAAGGTCTCAACTCACAAATGTTTCTTCTGCCCCTTACCCCCAACCCCCTCAAAATAAGGAGAGGAGAACAGCAGTCTTTGAGCGTCTCGGAAAAAACCCTGTAACTAACACGGGTTGGAAATGCGTGGAGAACTGGTGGACGGTGCCTCTGGGCACAGCCCCGCGCGTTCAAAGCTCTGGGTTGAGAAGGGTTTAACTGTGAGGAATGCTCCAAGAGAGGACACCCCGAAAGAGTTCGGCTGATAGGATGAGGCTATTCAGTACAAAACCATCCAAGAGCTTTGAAAAAGACAGTTTTAAAGCATGGATCTTTTCCTCTTTTGAGCAATATATGCTGACCTGTCCTCTAAACACAGAGAATACACTAAATAAGTCAAGAAGTGACTGCGTTTGCCTTTAGCCAGGAAGTTCATGTTTCAGTAGTGACAATACTCCAGTGAACACAATCCTTCAACTACTAGGCTCTATCTGCAAAATAAATTTTACTCATCTGGATACGAGGAACAAAAGTGGTAGGAACCTTTAATCGCAGGCAGAGTATCCTCCCAAATCAATATATTTATATTACATACAGCAGTCTTTCATGAGCCTTGTATACATTCAGCATACGCCCTTTCCCCATCGATGGTCCCCATGGGATTGCTTTGATGAGGCCAAATAGCTGCAATACTCTTCGGTATCTTTCAGGTTCTAGTCTCTCAAGTCTTTGGGTTGTTTCAGTAACTTGGGGAAATAATTTACATATGCTTACATCTGGCTTACTCCTTTCTTCGGTTTCACAGGGTGTACTTAACTTGTGGGGTGACCAAAACCTTTTTTCTTCCCTCCTTTTAAAGAGAAGGTTCAGAACTTTGTCAGCACCATGAGAAGTTAAGATTTTTAGCACCAGCGAACCTGAACTCCTCAGCTTTGGTCAGAACTACCATTTACACGGCACACAGTCAGTAGAGAAGACAGCAACACAGGCAACATGAGGCAGCTCATGAATTCTTGACGCACTCAATCTAGTGTTTGGTAAATGACTAACTACGGAAGCCAGATTTTTTTTTCCTAAGAGCCAACAGGATGGCAATTTTTTCTCATGCTGTCTAATTAATAGGCTTTTCCTCCCCTCCAAAGCGTTGAGTGGCCCAGCTCCTGCTGTCTAACGGGAGAGGGAATGCCCACGACAGCGGGATGTCGGTATGGCCAGCTGTGCGCTGAGGATTCGCAGGAGATGACACAGGTCATACATCACCCAGAACACCAGGAGAGCGCTGGCACAGACGCAGGTCACGAGCTCAGCTTTCAACAACAGCAGAGCAAGTTCTGCATCGCCCTGTCTCGTCAGCACGTACCTCTGCTCACACACCCACTCCCGGCCCGAAAACCTCTCCGGTGCAAGGAGGAGATCCCACCAGCACAAAGGTCCCTCACTCAAGCACTACACTTTTATCCATCTGGTGATGGTGACTGACTTGCTGGTGACTGACATAAGAGCACACACTTACAGAAAGATTTATCAAAACACAGAGAATTAGGGGAGCACTTTCAGACCACAAGTATTTCTCCAGTGAGGTCAGCTCCGAGTCATTTCACCTTCTCCCCACCACTACCACGTGTCACTCACAAACACCAGCATCAACTCTGCACCGACACACAACTTCCTGAAGGCAACTCCGTGGAGGAGGAGGAGGGTCAAAACCCACCTCAACCCTCAGTGATGGACGCAAAGGCTTACCCTGACTTTGGATCTCAAGAGCAGCACAGCCAATTCCAAATTCTAGATAAGTCAATATTGAAACTGTCTTAACTTTCCCAAGCTCTGTGAAAAACAAACAAACAAAACTCCCCTCATCTTTATTAATTTAACTATTTCCCTGCTACAGTATTTATTCCAAGGCACTGAGGTGAGAAGATTCACAGGTCTTTTCTGACATGACTGAAGTTTTGCCAAGACGAGATGTACATCTACTTCGATAGATCTTCTTGTAGGCAGTTAAGTTTTAATTACCAGCACTTCATTTAGTTAGCTTGCTACAGAAGTAGCTTATTACTTTAATGGAGAACAATACCAAATATCTGAACACAGCAAATACAGCAACAACAAAGTTCTATTCGGGTGAAGATCAACTATGTTGGCAACTATGATCTTTGCCAAACACAGCCCATATGGAAGTGTTGTAAGCATGTTTGTTACTGTGGGAGAAGAACATGACTGGTGGCTCCATTCCTCCGGTTAAGACTTAGGGGCTACATAGCTCCATCAGTACTGCGAGACTGAAATCCTTCTCTGCGAAGACTGTTTAAATCTAGACGAGTTAGAACTTCACAGCGCACCAGAAGGGTGTCATCCTTCACGAAGGCTCTTTGTTTCAAGGTCTGCAGGTGCATGAAAGTCACATAACCGAACCCTTTTGGATTGCGGTGAATCGTTGGTCTCTGGAAGGCCAGTAACTCCGGTTTGGCTTCCATGACTTCTTCGTGATTCTGCCTTTCAGGGCCTTCTGATTGATCCAAAATAGAAAGTCGTATAGTGCCTTGGAAAGGCCAAGGCAGATGGCTGTCGTATTCTCCTTGCATAGTGTGGACAAACAGCGAGATAAAATTAGCGCAGCGCTGAGCGTTGGGTAACTGGATATGCAGGCGCAAGCACAGCTTGTAGCCAGGCTTCCCGGTGTAGAAGCCAGGGCTGTGCATTACAACAGGTCTCTCTTCTTCCTGGGCTTTCTGAAGTTCACTGAAGTTCTCAATCTTCCAGATATAAATACCATTACACTGCTGTGCCTCCATTTCCGTAATCTTTGCCTCCAAACTTCGGATAGTACGTTTAAGCTCTGCCACGTGAGTGTTCTGAGTCTCCATTTTGGCAATGAGTTCTCTGATTTGGTGATCTTGTCTTACCAGACGGCCTTCCAACTGCTGAATAGTTTCCTTGAAGTTTTCAACCTCTGGATTACAATCATAGGTGGCATGCGACACGTGCGAGAAGAGGGCAGGCTCAAAGGGCAGGCCATTGATGAAGGGTACGGGATTTGTAGCAGTAACACTGATATTTTGGAAACTCTGAGCCATCATCCTCATGTGAACCTGAGTGAACTCCTGCATGTGTCGTGCCAGTTCATTCCTTTGCATCTAGAATTGAAGAGATGCAGCATTAAGAACATATCAAAAATTCTCTGCAATCACACCTTAAATGTGGCACTGAAGAAAATCCAACAACAACTTGCTTCTGTTACAGGAGAAAAACTGGAATGAGAGTCAGGGAGAGGTGACACGACAAAGCACCACTTTCCCAATGCTCCAAATTTAAGATCACTATTACAATAAACGAAAAAAGAAGTTCAAACACACGTGGGTAAATACTGTTCAACTCAAAACAGTGACATGGTGAAAAAGTCCATGACAAACTTTTACAGAACTTTAGTATTTTACAAAACTTTAGTATTTTTTCTGTGTTGTAAATCAGCACTGTATTCCCTTCACTGTTTTGCTAAAATGCTCCACAGTACCAAATACAAAGGTGTGTGAAAACTGATGTGGAAATGATGAAGGGAAAAGATCAATTTTTACAAAGAAGGAATTAAACAGCTAGAAATAAAGAGTATCTAGATGAAATAATTTTAGAATTTAATAAAATTCAAAGCACTGTGAGGTACTCTTCACTAAACTCTAAGAGCCATAACTGTAGTTGGTCACAACTTTGGAAGAAATGCTAGAAGCTACTTTATTGACATGAAAGCTGAGAAAACCCTCATGGATTAACAAAAGCAAGTTCATCAAGCAAATCACTCACAAAGTTTTTTTAAATTTGAAAAGAACTTTTGAAAGGCAATATATCAACATACAGTATTTTAGAAATAAGATACCTCAAAACAAAAAAAAAAACACCACAAATCACTGGGGATTTGGGCTGGTGAATGAGACAAGAACAGGAAAACACATTAAAAAAAACCCTCCAAAAACATGCAGAAAGTCTGCAATTAATGATTCTGATAAAAGGCTTACCTTTTCAGGACAGCCAAAGGCACTGTAGAAACATGGCACTGGGGCAGTAGGACAGTCATTGTCATAATGGTTAGGCATCTAAATCAAATCAGATTTGAAATTAATTTTTCCATCAAGAGTATTCTTTATATCATCCTAAAACAGCTGGATGGACTCTGAATAGGTACCTGAAGTCCAATCAGTTTATGCCTACAAAATTTCTCAAAGAAATATGGAAGTTTTGAATAAAACTATTAGCTGCTGATAAAAATTCTACGTCCTCCTTGTATGTACTTGAACAATTCATTGCCTTTGCCCTTACATTAGACAACAGAGAGCGACAGACGTCATTTACCAGGATTTGTGAAAAGCATCTGACACTGTCCCATATGACATCCTGCTCTCTAAATTGGAAAGACATGGATTTGACAGATAGCCCAGTTGGCAGTTAAGGAACTGGCTGGATGGCCTCACTCAAAGGGTTCTGATGAGTGGTGTTCCTCAGGGGTCAGTACTGGGACCAGTGCTGTTCAACATCTTTGTCGGTGACATGGACAGGGGGATTGAGTTCACCCTCAGCAAGTTTGCCAACGACACCAAGCTGTGTGGCATGGTCGACACGCTGGAGGGAAGGGATGCCATCCAGAGGGACCTGGACAGGCTGGAGAGGTGGGCCCATGCGAAACTCAAGAAGTTCAACCAGGCCAAGTGCAAGGTCCCACACCTGGGTCGGGGCAGTCCCAAGCACAGATACAGGTTGGGCGTAGAATGGCTGGAGAGCAGCCCTGAGGAGAAGGACTTGGGGGTGTTGGTGGATGAGAAGCTCAACATGAATCGGCAACATGTGCTGGCAGCCCAGAAAGCCAACTGCATTCTACGCTGCATCAAAAGAAGTGTGGCCAGCAGGGTGATTCTGCCCCTCTGCTCTGCTCTGGGGAGACTCCACCTGGAGCACTGTGTCCAGCCCTGGGGTCCTCAACACAGGAAGGACATGGACCTGTTGGAACAGGGTCAGAGAAGGGCCACACAGATGCTCCGAGGGCTGGAGCACCTCTCCTATGAAGAAAGCTCAAGAGAGTCGGGGTGTTCAGCCTGGAGAAGAGAAGGCTCTGGGGAGACCTTATAGCAGCCTTCCCATCCCTAAACGGGCTCCAGGAAAGCTGGGGAGGGACACTTGATTAGGGAGTGGAGCCACAGGATGAGGGGGAAGGGTTTAAACTGAAAGAGGGAAGATTTAGATCAGATACTAGGAAGAAATTCTTTGCTGTGAGACTGGTGAGACCCTGGCCCAGGTTGCCCAGAGAAGCTGTGGCTGTCTCATCCTTGGAGGGGTTCAAGTCCAGGCTGGATGGGGGTTTGAGCAACCTGGTGTGGTGGGAGGTGTCCCTGCCCAGGGCAGGGGGGTGGGAACTCGATGATCTTTAAGGTCCCTTCCAAGCCAACCCATTCTATGATGCTATGATATCAGAAAGCATTCAAGTTTTCTTGCTAGAAGAAATGCCTTTTGTTTCTAGCCTATCCACAAGCTGGATCACAGTCCCTTCTGAAGCACCACTTGCATACACTTCTTGTGCCTTTCTTCATTATCCTCTTCCTCAAAAACCTCAAGTTATTTCAATTTTCCTTATGGTCCATGTTTTCCAGACCCAATTATCTCACTGCTCTGGATTCTCCCTGTTATCCCCCCCTCAAAAGCTGGACAGCTTCAACTGAGGCCTTATGAACCCTAAATACAACAAAGGATAATTCTTGATTTCAAGGCAAAACATCTGTTTATACAACCCAGTGTGTCTGCCATGTTTAAATCTCAGGATGAAGCAGATCACAAGCTTAATATAGGTCAGCCATTAATTCTAAACCATTAACTAGTTTAGGATTCTCTGTTCCCTACTTTTGCAGTTCATTATTCTACCTTAACAGATTTTCGCCTTCATTGTTAATATACTCAATCCTGTTTTTCAGAGTATTTCTCCAATTTGAGAAGACCATTCTTTATTTTAACCCATTAACATAGTTGCCATCCCATTCAAACAGGGATAGGCTGCAAATTCAGTAAGTTACCATTTTCTTGTCAATGAAGTAAGTTGCTATTAATTGCTATGAATAGAAAAAATAATAATGGCTACTATGCTAGAAGCAGAATTCCAGCCAGGATCTACAGTTTGATAGTGAATTATTTCTAGCTACTTTCCAACAGTGCCTTTCCAATTACAAATACTCTCCCTCTCTGCACAAATCAAAGCCTTGTCTTCCAGCATCAGCCGTAACCATTGGCAGCTGCTTGGTATTCTTCAACCTTCATTCAAGATGAAAAACATGCATCACAGGCCCCTATCGAGAAGCTGTTTACCAAAACAATGTGATTTCAACCAAAAATCTTGCAGAGGTTTACCAGACTGCACTTGCCAGCTGGAGCAGTATTGCAAAGAGTATTGCACCTGCACTGGATGCAACATTCTGAGAGAGAGACAGGCAGAGATTTATTAGCTAGTAGATTAACTGTTTCCTCAAGTTTAATTTCAGATTAAAGCAGCAATGTAAATACAAAACATCCAACCCAGACTAAACACGGAGAAAGGCAGTCTCTTACCTGCTCTCTGATGAGCACCGTGTTGCAATATTCACAAAACACATTGGCGAGTGGACAGGTTTGGTCATGAAGCTTAGTTATCAACCAGAGAAAAAGGGAGGAAAGAAAGAATCAATAAAGCTACTCAATTTAAGAGAGTGCTAATCACCTCTGATAAGATGTTATATTTTTATTTACATTTCAAATGTTGTATTTAGCTGTATGCAACTGTGAAACACAGACAATCCCCTTACCCTGGACAGTGTGTCTTCTGTAATCACTGTTTTTTCCCGGACTCATACAAGAGATTCATTAAGTTGCAGATATTTTATTTCCTAAAGCTTTTATGCTCCAGAGGAGTCTGAATTTTTCCCAAAGTTTCTGAAATCCATGTTCAATTGCAGTAGAGCTATATTAAAGGTTTTTTTTTTCTATTATTGGACTGTATTAGGTATTTCTGTTTGACAATTCACAATATTGATATCATAAAATTAAGAACCCTTGGAATAAAACACATCGATATACAAATGAAGAAAAGGAAGCTCAAAAATCAAAGGACCATCCTCAGTATTACCTAAGTAAAAAATGCAGAGTCAGGGGAAGAATTCAGAAATTATTTTGGTCTTGCGTGTGAGCAGCTACCCCCAAAACATGCATCTCCTGACACATCCTTTCTGCCAGGCATAAAAACTGCAGATGAAAATATTGCTTGTGTCTCACTTCAGCAGTAGATACCGGCCTCTCCGATGGTAAGGACAAAATTCAATAGTTCTTACTCAAGCCTTTTCACACCACAAGGTTCCCAAGAATTGCACTGAAGCACAGTCCTCTCCCCAGCTTTCCCCTGTTCCAGACTAATGTCCTGACTCTGCACCTGTGCAGCACAAACAGCTCTTCTACACCAAAACCTATTTTTTTTTCCTAACTGGCGTTCCATTTACAAGCAAACCCATGTGAATGAAGGTTGAAGGACTAAGACTCCTGCTAAGTACCTCTTTATCTTCATAGGCCATAGATGTGGCACAGTTGGGACAGCAGACTTGTCGCCTCCGACACTCCTGCGTCATGTGCTCTTTCAGATGGTTCTTCTGGAAGGCTCCTTGGCACTGTGGGCATTCCACAGGGGAAAAATCACACTGCAACTGGTGGTCCTGAACAAGGAGAAAAGAGGGATTTGATACTACAAACAGGTACCATTGCCTCATCTGTTTTCAAGATAAAGCACAGTAAAGAGGAAGAAACTGCAATCTTTCCTTCATGCAAAGAAATCCTTATACACTTATACGATAACTTTACCAATGGCCCGTTATTGTCCCGTTATTAAGATCAGGGCTTCGTGTATTCACAGCTTTAAGAATGCTCTCAGGCAAAAAATTTAGCTTTATGTTTATCCTTTTAACTTTGTATATTATTTTCCAAAACAACCATTTCAACTAATATATCTAGCTGCTCTGATGGAATATTAAACTGACTGTAGGGAACTTGTGTGAGGTACAGATACAGCTCATCAAAAGACAAACGTGAATGACCTCAAAGAGAAAGCTGCATTAGTACAATATTCAGGCACTACGATGTTCACTTGAGAAACAGATATTACAACTAAAGACTCATCAAAAAACCCCACCAAACATGCAGCTATAGTCTTGAATGAACAATGCATAAGCAGGGATCAGGTATGACCGTCTATGGTAAGTTATTTGGAATTTTTACTCGTCCACACAAACATGGTTACGTATTTTGAAAACTAATTCTCACCTCTAAATGCCTCAGCTCCATCTTCATACTGCAGCCCTTGTTGGGACACTTAACCGTTAACGAAAGGATTTCCCGTTTAGCGAAGTTATCAGGAAAAAGTTGATTTTCGAGTAGAATTTCGTTGTCTACTGGACATTTGTGACCTGCATCTCTACAATGCAGAAAAGAAGAAGAGATTCCAAGTTTCCTTTGCCCTTTGTTTAAAATATTTTTAAGCCAGCAAGACAACTATAACACATTGAGAAATGTTTGAAAACAATGGCATTTATGTGGCAATTACCAGACAGTATGCAATATACACCAGAGAAATTGTTAACACGCAAGTTTCACTAGAGGAGGCACGACTGGGATCCCAGCACTTCTCAAACTCAATATTTTTTATTTGGAAAAATGCCATGATAGATACTCTGGAAATAAATCTGAGGAATATGTAAAGAAACTTCAGAAGATTCCGCTTTGGTAAGTACTTCACATACCTCAAACATCACAGAGTATTTCACATATTATTTCAAAACAATCCTTTAAAGATTCTAGAACCTTCTCTCCTTTCTTTCTCACTTTATAAACAGTGATGAGCACTGTGTGATCACAGCTGAGAGAAAAAGCAAAACCTCTTGTTTTCTTCCCAGATTCACTTCATCTATTTGGCACCACTTTCATACAGCCCCATTTTGCTGCTTTGGTTGTACAACCATTTGATCAGTTGGTCGTCCTTTAGTTTGTACAGGAAAGAAGGGTGAAAAAATTCCAGATACAAAAATTACTAATAACTATGAGAACTACACTGGATTGGGGACTGGGTGTTGTAATGAAGCCACCTGAGCAGCCAACAGAGTGGATGACAGTGCCAACTGGCTGATGTTCGGAGTCTGGTGGCGGAACGTGGCTGCATGGATCTTGCCCAGGAGAACTAACAGCCTGTTCCACTTCTCCAGGTTCTGTCTTGCTGCATTTAAACACAAGAATCTTTAAAGACAGAGTGAAAAAGGGATCACCTCCATCAAATTTTCCTTTAAAAAATACGCAGTATCAGCTCATCTCTGAAAGCAGTAGGTGAACGTATCTATTCTCAATGATTCCTCTTCAATACAGTTGAAGAGGAACAAGGGATCAAAGTTTCTGAGCTGACGTGCTAATGGAAACACCAATAAAATGGAAAAATACATGGGGTGGAAAAAATGTCAGAGAGCACTTGTGGTCCAAAGATCAAAGGCCAGATCATTGTCACTGCCTGTGACCGTGAGGGGAAGCAGAACCAAGTGGGCTGCGGAGACCATGAGGGAATTTGTGTTCTTTGTTGGAAAAGGAAATAATTGCTCAGCAACTCCTCCCTCAGCAGTGCTGCCGGAGGAAGCGGGGGTAACGCCGAGACTTCAGAAAGAGACAATGAACTTCCTTTCCTAGGTTTTGCTTGCAAGAGCTAGCTCACTGAAAGTCTGAGAGTCGTACAAATGGAATAAAGAGAACACCTAAAGCGCCCTTTAGTTCCGCAGCTCCCTGGGCTATGAGCAGAGTGCTGGTCTTTGTCACAACTCAGAAACGCTCCCTCACTTTGCAGGCAACCTACAGCAAATCGGCATTCCCAGGTCTAACTCGGTCACCAACTCCCTGGCTAGTGAAGTACCATGCCCGTTCAGCAGGCCTGCTGTCCTGGCTTGAGGTGGAACTCTCTGAAACTCATGGAGTATTTGTCAGACTGCAGTCCGCTTCCAGAGATTGATAAAATGTGATTTTTCCAATTTATGCCAAGGAACGGTGAGCAGAGAGGCTNAAGGTCAGCTCATCCCCTTCTTTGCCCCATTGCAGGGTCGGAAGCGGAGAAGCGCAGAGGGGTCCCAGCTGTGGGGAGGAGGGGACAGGAGAGGTGACCCCAAACTGACCAACAGGGTGTTCCATCCCATCTGCCCCACGCTCAGTATAAAGCTGAGGGATCAGAGGGTCAGCTCTTCCTTCAGTGGCCGATGTCCGAGAAGGACCCTGTCAGTTCATCTGCCTTTGATCCCGATCCGTGTGTTCCTGACCCCAGAGCTGGAACCCAGTTCCCATCCGTTGTCCAGTCTGGGACGTCCCCACCGCCTGCTGGTGACGGGACTGTCATCCTGGGAGCCTGATATGGTTTTGTATATACTGTATCTATTTCATTATTTCCTTTTTATTTTAATATTAATATGTCATTAGTTTAGTTTTTTCCTAAACTCATAAATCTCTTTCTCTCTCTCTCCTCTCCCTGGAGCAAGGGGTGGAGGAAGAGCATCTGTCATTCATTTCAGTGGCCAGTCTGGCCCCAAACGTGACAGCCTGCTGGTGAGACAGCAGCCTTGTTTCTACACAGAAAAGCTAATCATATATAATAACAGCCAGCAACAGATTATTTTAAAATAATGATTACCAGATGCCCAGTTTAAATAACTGGCAGACAAAAGGTAAAATAAGAATAAATGACAATTTTCCAATTATTACAGTAGGGAAAGAGCAGTAACTTATTATAGTATATTAAACAGACTTTAAACACCATTTACGAGTATTGGGATTGTGTTTAAAAGGCTGCTTAGATGCATCCACACACAAAGATGTTGCTATACATTTCCTGTCACGGAATTAAGCTTATCCACCTCAGTTCTAACTCACGTTACAGCGCAGGCTTTCCTGTGCTGGAATTATTTATCACATTGGGCTGTGCCACCCGCAACCCTACCTGCGAAACAATAATCACCTGCTACAAAGTACAGTGAATATTCCTGTAATATCCCTTGAAATTGAAATATAGGTATGAAAAGTAAAGGGTCTTATTAAAACAAACTTTTTTTTCGGACGAGACACTAAAATCGTTAACTCGTCAAATAGGATTTTCGACCTTGTCAACCGCATGTGGGATTGACGTCGGTGTGGCCGACGCGCCGCTCGACGTTTGTGGGTTTCGACAGGAACGACGGGTTTTGTCGAACATTAAGACGAAAAGACTATTTGTCTCCAATACTGTGTTGGCGAGCTCTACTACAAGCCCTAAGTGGGCTTTGACCTAAGATACAGGAGAAGAAAGAGCAGAGTGAAATTTAATTAGCTACTGCATCTGAACTTAGTTCTTCTAGAATTTCTAATCAAGTACTTTGTAACGTTTGTAAAATTTTATTTGTAGTTACTCAGGTAGATAAGCTTCTTCATTACCGTGACTCACAGCACTTCAAAGCACTTCAGACAGCTTTATTTAAAAAAGGAGGCTTTCTGGGAGGCAAACATCTACTGTGATCAAATCCATCTGGCCTAATGGCGTCCCTCACATTGTAAGATCTAAGCCTCCGATCTTTAAAAGCTTTTTAAAAAATCCTTCTAGTTGCAGCCACAACTTCTTCAACACGGACAACTATGATTGTTTGTGTAAGTCATAAGAAGCAATTGCTCAAAAACTACTTGCCCATCCTTCATCATTTAAAATCCATAATCTCTGCATTCACTTGAGTTAGACAGTGGGCAAATGAGGAATAAATAGAGGCAATTTTTTCCTGATCAAATAAAGGCTGTGACAGTCACTTCATGAAAAAAACAGTACTTAGAGGATGTAATAATCACTTTCCATTTTCATTTTAGTTCTGCAGAAGCCTCTCAACGACATCAATCAATACAGTACTGCAGACATTACATACTCCAAATCAATATTGCGCTGTAGACACTACCTACTCCAAATCAATAGCTTGATCCATGGATCCCAATTAAGATGCAGTTCAGCCCTTCAGGGACTCAGGGGTCTGGCACTTCAGGTTGTCTGCTCTGCCTTCACAAGCGTTCCCTCAAACCGCCCTCCAGAGACAGGCTTCAGTGAGGAACGAGGGAAAACCTTTACCATCAGTGAAAAATCTGAAACATCACAGGGATGATGTTGAAAACCACTCTAGGTTGAAAAATGCTTTCCACCTGTGTTTAGTATTCACTGAAACACTCAACACCATCTATAGAAATGAAGTAGAGGAAAGGGTGTAAAAGAAGCAAAAGCTTTTGGTCATTGGAACTGTTTGCAGACCTAAAACTTTGAGCAAACACTCTGTTAATTTCAAAAGGAAGAGAAACCGTTTCCCACGCCTGAGGTTCAAGAAGGAAGTTTCTCTACCTGCTACGAGATGTTCCCTTCTGAGCATGGGCTCGCTGCGGTTCCTCACTCAGTCCTGGGGGAAATTCTAACCCAGGGCTGTAACTGTGCAGCTCATCAGCAGCAGGATTAGAAAACAAGAACACTGGAAAACAAGGCTGGAAACGAGACACCCATTTTTGATAATTCGGAGTTTAGCAATTTTCCCCTTGTTTTTAACCTAGGAATTCTGTTATCTTTGAAATGATTAGTGAGTAGACATTTCTAAAGCTCAGCATACTTAAGCACTGACTAATTTACCTTCAGGATTTATAGACATCATATTCCCATGAGAAGGTTTAAAGATTTCTTTCTTCTAAAAATACCCAAGTTAAAGAATAGTATAAAAACTGCTAATGCCAACAAATAGAGCAAACTCGCAGACAGCAAGTAAGGGATTCCAAAATTTAATGGCCTTTATTAGTACAAACATCTAATTCAATTCTTACAAGCATGCATGAAATTATGTACATTAACCTCCTGAAAGAATTTAGGTTGGAATGTGCAAAGCAAAGGCCAGAAAGTGAAGCCAACTGCCTGTGCCCGGGGAACTGGATTAGAGCCAAAGCCGACAGGTTCAGGTTTGGGCAAAAGCATCGCCTCCTTCCACGCGCCTGGCTGATGTGAACCTGTGGTGCAGTTGGGCAAGACCTGAGGAACGTTTTCTTGCAGAATTAGGAAGGCATGGAACAAGGCAAGGGGCTAAGGGAGCAGGGTGATCTCACGGCACGGTTAGTGAACTCGGTACCTCTCAGCTTCCTCCACAGAATCCACAGGCAACTCACTTTTTACGAATGAACACTGGTGGCATTCTGCATTTGCTGGAGAATGAATCTGCATCCTCTCCCCAGAAATACTGACCAAATTAACGTTAACAAGAACTGTGCTGCAAACACACACAAACTTCTGGAAATTTTTCAGGAAAATAGCCTGCTCTTTTGGTGTCATAAGCAGGGAATGCAAAATTAAGTTTGCCTTCTCATACTCAGCTCCAACATTTCCCACCTTGATCTGAAAGGGACGTCATAAAGAAATAGAGTAGCATCAGATACAACAGTGACAGAAGCTACAGGGAAGCCCACAAAACCCCCACAAAATACTGTATTCAAAGAGCATGGTTGCTGGCACACTATTCATTTAGTGAGCTACAAATGATAAACCACAGAGAAAAAGAAATGGAATAAAACTAAGGATAAATGGTATGGAAAACCAATCGAGAAAGCACGGTCCATTTTGCATGTTAAAAATTAATGCCTGAGAAAAACAAGGCTGTACGGTAACATCGAAGACAGTTTGATGATCTTTACATAAAGATCACAGAATCACAGAATGGTTAGAGTTGGAAGGGACCTTAAAGATCATCGGGTTCCAACCCCCCTGCCATGGGCAGGGACACCTCCACTACAGCAGGTTGCTCAAAGCCCCATCCAGCCTGGCCTTCAAAAGATGTGCAAAGTAAGGTTGGAAATTAACCGATTCTATAAGTGGGTGACACAGAATTAAGTATTTAGATTCCTACCAAAGTACTGTGACATTTGAACCAAGTGAGCAATTGGGAAGAAAAAATTTGGCTTATGCCAAGAAGGAAAACCCCTAGAGCATGACATCTAGCCTTCTACCAACGCGTTCCCATACTCACTGACACGTGTGGGACCCTGATGACTATTCCAGCTGTAATGGAAGCACACTCTACTGGTGTACCTTCTGCCCTTCCTTGCTCTTTCCATCACCCATTTTTATGAGCCCAGCCTGGCTTAGCCTCCGTATCTCATTCCCACTCCCCCAAACGCCACCCAGTTTCTCTTCTCAACGCTTTGTTCAAGACTATTCCCTCATTACGTTCACTTCCAGCTCAACAAAGAAGCAGCTGATTTCAAGTGAAAAACTGAAAGAACTGCTGTATCTGCATGAAGAAAGCACGTGGTCTGTAGTTATCTAGAGAAGCAATCACGGGGAAAAGACAGGTTTCATAGTCCTAGGCTGAAAACGGAAGTTATATGCAGGATTTGGCTACTTTTAAAAAATTATTATCTAATGTTTACGCAATCCAATTTTTAGATTCATAACCTGGCAAACCTGTATAAATGGCAAAATGCCTAAAGCTCAGGCAACCGCCAGACTCATGATATTTTGGCCATACATGACATCTATAAGAAAAGATCTTTAATGAATTATAAATTCCCAGAGTTCTATTAGCACTCACCGGTAACACACCTTAAGCAGTTCTATTCCGTTTACACTGCCCTTAAACTACTCTGCCCTGGCACGTGAATTTCTTCTTAAAAGCCACTGCATAAGTTCTCCTTTACCTTATTGATTTGACGATGCAGCCTTTGCAGAAGCGGTGTCCGCAGGGGGTCTGCACGGCTTCCCGAAGAGCCATCAAGCAGATGGGACATTCGTATTTGCTCTCCAAGGGGGGGTCGAACTCCACGTCGTACCCCTGCGTCTCCTCCGCGACGGAAGCGGGAGGGTTCCCCGTCCCCCCGCTGAGGCTGACGCTGTCGTCCTTGGCCCCAGTGCTGCAGGCACTGGCCATGGCCGCGCAGCAGCCGCTCTCCGCCGCGCGGGCCCCGCAGCTGCTGTCGCTGTAGAGCAAGCTCATCCTAGCTGGGGTGGGCTGCACGGAAACGCTCTGCAAGGTGACAAAAACATGTGTTAATCCGAAATAGTCCGAGACCTGCCTCCCCAGCCTAAAACAAATTTTATTTCTAACTAGAAACACCAGAACAGGGGTGCGGATCTGGTTCTACCCAAAATCACTGGAACAGCGTGGCGAGTAGGGCCCGAGAGGTGATGGTCCCCCTGTACTCGGCACTGGTGAGGCCCTACCTCAAGTACTGTGTCCAGTTTTGGGCTCCCTACCATAAAAAAGACATCAAGGTGCTGGAGCGGGTCCAGAGAAGGGCAACAAAGATGGTGAGGGGTCTGGAGCACAAGTCTTGTGAGGAGAGGCTGAGGGATCTGGGGTTATTCAGCCTGGAGAAAAGGAGGCTGAGGGGAGACCTTCTCGCTCTCTCCAACTCCCTGAAAGGAGGGTGTAGAGAGGTGGAGGTCGGTCTCTTCTCTCAAGTCACAGGCGACAGGACGAGAGGAAATGGCCTCAAGTTATGCCAGGGGAGGTTCAGGCTGGATATTAGGAAAAATTTTTTCACTGAAAGGGTTATCAGCCATTGGAATGGGCTGCCCAGGGAGGTGGTTGAGGCACCATCCCTGGAGGTGTTCAAAAGACGGGTTGATGTAGCGCTGGGAGATATGGTTTAGTGATGGTGTTGCTTTTTGTTTGTTGTGCGGGTGTCTATTTTTGTCAAAGTTAGATTGACGGTTGGACAAGATGATCTTTAAGGTCCCTTCCAACCTAGAAGATTCTGTGATCCCAGAATCAATTTCAAAATGGATCACACGCTTAACGAAAAAAGGTTAAAGTGCAGAATAAGCACAGGGGTCAGGAGGAAGTGGACACCAAAGGAGGGCTTGAAGGAGAGGGCGACTGGAGCAAGAAGCCCAGATAGGGAGGGAGGGTTTGTGCTGGGACTGACGGTTTCAGAGAGCATGTGGATGAGACGAACAGGAGAAGACGATGAAGATGGTTAGGGAAAGTTAAAACAAGAAACTTCTCCGCTTCTCAGATCGTCTCCGGACTCTTTGCAGAGTCCAGGGAAAACTGTTGTCCCAGTTTCTGTTATCTATCTTTTTTACCTCTCTTCTGATCCACAGGAGAGAGGACTGCATCCTGCCAGCCTAGGTCAAATACAAACACGCTTTTTTGCAATCTCTTCATCTGACTCCCTAATTCCTGTAAAAAGAGGAATACTCTTTCTCCTCGCTATGTTTACTGAAAATGCCCCTTTACCACTTCAGTATTATTTACTTCTAAAGCATTCAAATACAATTTGCATGAAACATGCCGTACAAAACAAGTTTTATTGGATGACAATAGCTCAATTACAGATTTTCCTTGCAATGAATAAATGTTATTTAACATTTTCTGCACACGGCGACTCACAGTACTGGTTTCAAATCAGTTTAGATGCGTGTCAGCAAATAAAACGCAAGTCCAAACGCCCAAACCAAGCAGCTGCTGCGCTGCAAATGAAATTCAGATATACAGCACTGCTGACAACATTTTCAAAATCGCCAACAGGATTTTAAATTGAGCAAGACACTACCCATGAGATAAGGCAATACCTCCACAGCTCAAAAGCTACCTACAAACTACCAGTACTCCGAGTTCTTGCTCTGCTTTCCCCCTCCGAGTCCCGCTGGCAGGGAGGACAAGGGACAGGACTGTGGGAGCAGAAGATAAAAGTCACCTTTCCCTGCAGAGCGGTGAACGGCACAGTAAACCTGCTTTTAAAATACTGCTCGCAAACCAGGTTGAACTCACAGGTATGAAATAAAAAACAAAAAGAAGCTGGTGTCCCCAAACAGATCGCCAATGTTTCTACGTTGAATGAGGGAACTTTAAGGAAAGGTCTAAACGACAAATACAAGTTCCAGGAGTCCAAGAAATTTTCTTCTCTCTCAACTTTTAAATGGTTACAACCACTTTCTCAGAATTGTGTTGCAGTTAGTTTTCTATGAATGAGGTTCCTTTCAAAGACAGAGGTTATCCCCAGGCGCGGGGCAGGCTGAGGATGCTGGGGCCAGGCGTGCAGCACAAACCCAAGTTTCCTCCTCCTTTGCACCGTGGCATAGGCAAAGGTCTCTGGTGACGTTTACCTCCTGCATCCACTGTAACCACGACACCATTGAAAGTATATTAGGGATGCAAATTGAAGGGTTAATCAAGAGCTGAACTGTAAGGACTGTTGATCTACATCACTACTGCTCACTACTCCATTCCTTCTGTGTCCCTCCCTGACCCTGGGGTCTGGAGTTACCTTGACCACAAGCTCACAAAACTGAACTTTTCCCTGACTTTATCAGTATTTGAACGTCACAAGTCATTTTAACAAAACATCCATGGACAGGAGGAGGCCGTACAGGTAGTTTTATTTGGGTACTTATTATATGACACCTGGAAACGACATCAAAAGAAATACTGATCACACAAAGCCTTAACTGACATTCACGGAGATGTATTTTGAACATGTGTAATATCACAGGAATGCACTCCAGGATGAACAATTGGCAATACTGTTTGTGCTAACAGTGTATGAGTTGGGGTTTTTCCGGTTATCCAGACCAAAAAAAATAAAAGGCCAAACAAAACCAAACAGGCAAAGTTACCATATTTAGGTCAGTTACAGTTAGAATCAAACCAGAACTTTTATTCCATTCTGTAAATATGCGACTTTCCATTTAGTTGGGGTAGGCAGAGGTATGAGAGGTATCTGATGAGCAGCAGTCCTGACATTTTGGAAATCCCATTAAGGTACAGGGTCTCAGAGCAGTTTGATAGTTCAGAGTTGGAGGGAACTGGTCAGCAAGGCTGGCTTTATGCAGAAATAACTCTGTGGCAGAGCTGTCTGGAACTGCACCCAGGGAGTGAAGGAGCAGGACTCGGGAGGTGATGGTCCCCCTGGACTGGGCACTGGTGAGGCCCCACCTCAAGGGCTGTGTCCAGTTTTGGGCCCCTTCCCACAAAAAAGACATTGAGGGACTGGTCCAGAGAAGGGCAATCGAGCTGGTGAGGGGTCTGGAGAACAAGTCTCCTGAGGAGAGGCTGAGGGAGCTGGGGGTGTTCAGCCTGGAGAAAAGGAGGCTGAGGGGAGACCTTCTCGCTCTCTCCAACTCCCTGAAAGGAGGGTGTAGCCAGGGGGGGTCGGTCTCTGCTCCCAAGGAACAGGTGATGGGACAAGAGGAAATGGCCTCAAGTTGCACCAGGGGAGGTTCAGATTGGAGATTAGGAAAAATGTTTCCACGGAAAGCCCTTGGAATGGGCTGCCCAGGGAAGGGGCTGAGGCACCATCCCTGGAGGTATTTAAAAGCCGGGTTGGCATAGTGCTTAGAGACATGGTTTGGTGATGGTTTCTATCAGAGTTAGGTTGATGGTTGGACTCGATGATCTTAAAGGTCCCTTCCAACCCTGACAATTCAATGATTCTAATTCTATGAGTGATGTTTACTGCTGTTCCTGCTCTCTGCCCCCAGGTATTATCCCTATAACCCTATCTACCATATATCCCTATAATCCCTATCTACCATAACAGGCTTTATAATCAAGACTCCTAGACACAACAGCAACACAAACTAAACACCACGTAAATTCTCAGCAGTTGCTTCAGGCATTAGTCCAACAACCATCAATTTAAGCCCATGGAACCGAGCAGCTCCTCCAAAGAATCGGAATGGAAGCAGAAGGATCAATGCTCAGAAAGATGCTCTGTGACAGGAAGATTTTCTAGACTGCCATGTGGTGGGAAAAAAACAACTTGTTTCCGTTTTTAAACTAACATAATTTATTTATCAGCCACTGCAGAGGACGATTAGTCCACAGGCCATATTTCTTGAAAAATCACAGAAACTAAGCGGGGCCAATGGAGTGGGAATGCTGGAATGCAGGATATCAGAATCCTGACTGAGAAATTCACATTATTTTAAGCCACAAGGGTAAACTTAGTGAGACTAAGAAAGGGAAGAGGCACATTTATCCCTTTAGCGATGTCACAAAGGAATTCAGGAAGTCGCAAGGAGGAAAATATAATAGCTTTACCCAAATTCAGCTGTCATGCTAATTGCAAAGAAGTGCACAACTCTTCCCTTGGGCTGTTCCTAGGAAAAAACCCTGCTATTTGAAATACTGTTCTTCTAAGGAAGAAAACAGGATCCAACTCGGTATAATCGACAGCAGAACCCTTTGTAGATTTAAGTGCTGTGCAAGTGGTGTTCTCTTTCTCCGTTTAAATTCCTTCCACAGACAGAGCAGGTATGTACAGTCAGTTTACAGAAACCCAATCCTATACCAGAGTCACTTTAATGAATGAGTCACTGCAGCCAGTCAACACCCCAGTCTCACACAAAAATCCCCTCATTCGGTGACACGCTCCGCTCTCACACGGAGCTTTTTGTCTGCATATGATCAAGGAGTTCATAAAAAAAAGAAGTGCAAGTGCCATTGGCTCCTCTTTTTAAATAGGGAAACTCAGGCACAAAGAGGCAACTTAAACAAGGTAATTAAAAGCCAGATTTTTAATTTTGTTCATGTTTTATGTAAAATAGAATTCCTCCTGCTATTCTTATCCATTTCACCTTATCTGTGAGGAAAATTCTCCTTCCTCCGCATGTACTTACAGGTGTGGGTTCAGGCACAGTTTTCCAAACCAAAATCCACAAAGCTGTTCCTCAGACCTGATTACTCCACCATAGCTTAAACCAATTCCTCTGCAAGTTGCAACTACTGTACTAGGAATTAGTTCTGTTTCTTTTGGCATTTATTTGACTCTCCAGGAGTAGGAACACGGATTCCATCTTCTCGAACAGAGGAAACCCAACTAGGGACAGTCACTCTTTCAGTGTTAACTACAGGTCTTTCCCCTGGTGAAGGTGGAGCAGACAGTTTGTGACCCAACTGTAGCAGTTTTGCATGTTCCTCCCCCGGGGAATTTAAAAAATTTTCAGCCTAGAAGAGGATGGATGTTGAAACCCAGACCAGTATATATCCCAAAAATTCACATCAAATTGCTACCCTTTCTTTTTGATTGTGAAATAGATTACCAGTGAAGTAAAACCTAGCAAACATCCCCCCAAAACCACAACAGTTTTTCTTCCTATTGATAACAGTGGTTATCCTTCCCCTGTGCTGAACAAAACTGAGTCAAACACAAGTGCAACAATATGCAAATATTAATTTATCATACCTTGTCTACACCACAGCCTTTAGAATTTATCCTTTTTTCACATATTGGTAGTTTAATACATTAATCACTTTGGTAGCCTGCTCTATGACCTTTTTTCTTTGTACAATATTTAGCCTTCAGATCAAGGAACAAGTAAAATTAAACTGGATTATTCCACGGTAATTCTTGTTCTTGGTAGTGTGAAGTTTCTCAGGCAGAGAAAGCCTGAGAAAGTTTTAGTTTTACTAAAGCCATAGTTCTACTATGTTTGGTAACGCATCTCAGATCATTGAAGGTTTGGGTTGGAAGGGACCTTAGAGATCATCAAATTCCATTCCCCTGCCCTGGGCAGGGACACCTCCCACCAGACCAGGTTGCTCCAAGCCCCCTCCAACCTGGCCTTGAACCCCTCCAGGGATGGGGCAGCCACAGCTTCTCTGGGCAACCTGGGCCAGGCTCTCACCACCCTCACAGCAAAGAATTTATTTCCCAGATCTCATCTAAGTCTCCCCTCTTCCAGTTTAAAACCATTACACCTCATCCTATGGCTCCCCTCCCGGATCAGGAGTCTCTCCCCAGCTTTTCTTGAGCCCCTTTAGGGACTGGAAGGGGCTCTAAGGTCTCCCCGGAGCCTTCCCTTCTCCAGGCTGAACCCCCCCCCCAACTCTCTCAGCCTGTCTTGATATGAAAGATGCTCCAGCCCTCGCAGCATCTCTGTGGCCTCCTCTGGACCTGTTCCAACAGGTCCATGTCCTTCCTGTGCTGAGGACTCCAGAGCTGGACACAGTGCTCCAGGTAGGGTCTCCCCAGAGCGGAGCAGAGGGGCAGAATCCCCCCCTGGCCCTGCTGGCCACGCTGCTGGGGATGCAGCCCAGGATGCAGGTGGCTTTCTGGGCTGCCAGCGCAGGTTGCCAGCTCACGTCGAGCTTCTCGTCCACCAGATGCCCTTTTCTAGATCTCAGAAGCCCTCTCAGACGTGCTGAGCAGACAGGTACTGGGTTTCAGCTTGCACACAGGAGGCGCCCGAACTCCTCGGGCCAGCAAAGGTTGACTCCTCTCTCCAAGGCAACAGCTGTGTTGTTTGACAACAGAAAGGAAGGTGCTTCCCCAGCCAAATGCGAACGGACAGAACTTGTTTGATCATTATTTGCGCCACAGAAATCTGGAATGCCCTACGGATCAAACCTCCGTGCCCCAGAAAAGACAAGAGTTAGGACCAGTGGGAGTCCCTGTGCTTTAAACCATAGGGACACCGGAGTCCCCGTGCTGCTCTCCCGCTTTAAACCAGAGGGAACACGTTCCCCAGTCGGTGGCCCGGCTGGTTTGCACCGCTGCGCTACACAGGCAGTAAGATGACCTGAGACAGCACAGCCAGAGCAGAGGAGCAAACTCCCGCAGGAATAACGTACCTTACGGCTGACAAAACCAGTTCCAAAACACAACTAAAGACCAGAATTAAACCCCAGAACTCTCATTCCTGAAGTCCCACAGTATAGCGGAGCTTAGGCAGGACTTTTTGCAGATTTTCATGCTCCCAAGAGCCACAGGATGAATTCCGAAACTTCTATAGATGAAAAAAATACTAGTGGTTCCAGAAAATATCTTCAGATTGCCTGGAAAATTACTCTATAATTAGAGTAACAGGGAGGAAACAAAAGTAGGTATTGTATCCTCTTTCTACTGAAATATGAAACGATACGTTCCTTGGCAAAGGTGAAGGGACACTGTACAGAGTGAAGCAGTTATCATGGAATCAGGGAATTGTCGGAGTTGGAAGGGGCCTTCTAGAGTCCATCCAGTCCAACTCCCCTGCCAAAGCAGGGCTGCCCAGAGCACATCACTCAGGAGCATCCAGGTGGGGCTTGAAGATCTCCAGAGAAGGGGACTCCACACCCTCCCTGGGCAGCCTCTGCCAGGGCTCTGCCACCCTCACCCCAAAGAAGTTCTTCCTCAGATTGGAGTGGAGCTTCCCATGTTCCAGCTTGTGCCCGTTGCCCCTTGTCCTGTCACTGGGAACCACTGAAAAGAGTCCGGCTCCATCCTCCTTCAACCCACCCTTTAGATCCTTGTCAGCATTGATAAGGTCTCCCCTCAGCCTTCTCTTCTCCAGGCTGAAGAGTCCCAGCTCTCTCAGCCTTTCCTCATCAGGGAGATGCTCCATCCCTCCATCATCTTGGTTGCCCTACACTGGACTCTCTCCAGCAGTTCCGTGTCTCTCTTGAACTGGGGAGCCCAGAACTGGACGCAGGACTCCAGTTGTGGCCTCCCCAGTGCAGAGCAGAGGGGGAGAATGACCTCCCTTGACCTGCTGGCCACACTCTTCCCTCTGCAGCCCTGTTACCACAAAATAGAAAATTCTGAATATCAAAGCATTGAATACAATTAATTTCCACGTGCCCTTTCCTAAAGAACTCATCTCGAGTAGCCATATAAGTAAGGAAATCGATACAAAAGACTATTCTGAATCCCTTTTCTTACTTAAGTTCCCACAGGTATCGGATCTGCTCGCAGCCCGGCCAGCACACAGCCCGCAGGGAAACGCCTTCAACACTGCACGGACACACGGACTGGCCAGGCTTTTCTCTTGTCTTCTTCTGCCTCGTCGAGAACACTTTTCTGCATATAGATTTCTGGGTCATGAGACTGACAGACCAGTGGAGTGACTTCGGATAATTTCTTTATGAAGCAATACTTGCAACACTTATTCCCAGGCACATTAATCAGTGGTCTCCTGACAACTGATAAGCTCTGTGTTTGCATTATGAGGTCCGTAACTATCATTGCCGTGCCCTCATCCAGGCAGAATATATAAAATGATGCAAGTTCCTTTTAATTAATACCTATAAAACACTTTCCTTTCAAAGCCAGACACTACCAAGAGCTCCCGCCACTGGAGCAGAGCGGCCTTTTGGGGGTTTCTGAAGCTTTCCAGGTGATTTCTCTTTGCTTGGAGAGAATGCTGTTGGGCTTTAATCACACATGTATTTTTATTATTAATTGTTACTTAGGATGGTGGCATATTCCCAGTTATGCTCATATTTTATCCTACTTAAGTATGTCAAAATAATTTTCATTTTAGTGAGCAGTGGAAGTGCACCATACTGTATTTAACACCAAAATATTCCATGGGTTTTTCCATCATCAAAAAACCAACTCAACCCCAAAATCCCCCAAACCTTCCATCAATTGATTAACTCCTAGAGACGTTTCACTGAGAATTGTTCAGATTAACAAATACAAGGAACGCGTTGTTCGTGGGAAGAACGATACTACTCTTTACTTTGGCAGGGGCTCTGCCGGCTTTGGCCTCTGCTCTCCCCTCGCACGCCGAGAACACCTCGAGACACGCGCTGTGCCTTCCCACATTCCTCAGCAGCTCCGCAGAGAATTTACGGGGGAACTGGTCCCCCCAGAATGGGGACAATGTAAACATCAGAAGAGAAAGTACTTCACAAAGGGGCAGGGAGAAGCACGGCTAGGAACAAACGTCATTTCCGCAAGGCACAGTCTCCAGGCCAGATTTAATTACCATCTACCCCAACAAGCATTAAAGCCTGTACCTGGCGTTAGTAAAACAATTTCAGACCCTGGGAAAAGAAACAGTGAATTAAGCACACACTTAAAACATTTCTCATTTTCACTCTACCTTACATTTACTTTTATTTTCCTTTCGGCATGCTTCATACCCTGAATCTTTCATTGTTAGTTTTTACAGTCTGGATCTAAAACCTTGTTATATTTGTTTAGCTAATTTGTGCTACTGAAATACAAACTTTACCTCTTCTCGACATATTAACTCATCAAAGTTCAACAGGTGAAGAAAAAGAATGCTCACCTCAGACGATTTTTCATTCTGAAGTTTTCTCAGCGTAAGTATCTATTGTGTGCGCTGTCTTTATAGAGTAGCACAACTTTTAAAAAGAAAGCAGCGTTGCAGTGAGGCAATATTACAAAACTTAAAAAGCCATTTGTGTCTTGATGACTTCTCATTCAACGGAGCCTGACTGAGCTCCACAAATCTTCAGCTGCCATGAAAAGCTGAAGGTAATGGGGAACAATAGGAAAAATTATTCCCACACTGATATCTGCCATGAAAATAACTCAGGTGTGTTTCTCAGCACCCTTCTATGATCTTTTCTCCTTCTGATACTACTGGGACTAGTTTTATGGCCCTTTCATGCCACAGAAAGACGAAGCAGTTTGCTTTCAAGTGTTAACACTGATGGTGAACACAGGGTAAGAGGCACTGGAGATGTTAAACAAGCTGTTAGTGCAGCCAGCGGCTCTGCCTCCCCCCCTTCCTTTCCATACCTCTCCCTTACCAAAAACTTCAAATCAATACTTTCTTAATCATTCTCTCAATGGTATCTGAGACCCAACAAAATCCACACAGCTTACACGGTAGCTCCACATCACGCAGAGCCTGTCAGAGGCAAACACGGAGAAATACTTTTGGCTGGCTTTAACTACTGGGTATATGGGATATAATTAGAACATTTTCCTGCCACCTACAGCTGAGATTTCCGTTTAAGTATGAAAAGACTCACTGTGACCCATCTAACCCAGATGAAGATGACGCAAAGTACTATTGAAGCCACAACTCATTGCCCGTATTAATAAATTTAGCATAAATATTAAGTATTGGGAATCTCTACCAGGAAACAGAGCCGTGGGGTTTGGGAACAGTCACCTCTGTTGGCACATCATCCCCACAGACCTTTAACACGTCCCCCAGGCACCTACTGAGGTCCCTCCGCGGCTGGAAAAGCAGAGCCCCCTTTCAGGGGGGCTGTCCTGGAGGCCGTGAGGGAGCTCAGAGCCGGGGCTGCTCCTGGGGAGGGCCGGTGGCTGTGCCCCGCCGGCACAGGCCAGAGAGAGCCAGCCCCGCCGGGCTCCCAGCCCCGGGCAGCCGGCCTGTCTCCGGGCCGGGGCCGGGGCCCGGCAGCCGCCGCGCAGGGGCCGCCGCCCGCTTTCGCTTTCGGAGCCGCTCGGGCCGGCGTGCTGCGGCCCGAGAAACCGCCCTCCTCAGCGGCAGGGCCCCGGCGCCCCAGCCGGGAGGCCCGGGCCCAGCTCTCGGGGAAGAGCCCGGCGCTCCGCTCCCCGAGCCGGCAGCCGCGGCCCGGCCGGGAAAACGCTCTGAGGCGGCCCGCCCCGGCCGGCCCCGCGCTTGCCGGGAGTCCGGCGAGCCAGGCCCGCCCTGCCGCGACCCCCGCCGCAGCCTCCGCCCTGCCCTGCCCTGCCCTGCCTTGCCCTCCCGTCCGGTCCCGCCGCCCGCACTCACCGCCGACCCGCGGCCGCTCCCCGCCGGGCGCCGCTTCCGCCTTCTCCTCGGGAGGCAGCGGGGCGGCGGTCGGCCGGAGACAGCGGGGCGCGGGGAGGGGGCGGCGGGCGGGCTGCAGCGCCCCCTGCCGCCTCGGAGGCCCCCGGCGCCCTTCCCCGCGGCGGGGGAGCGGGGGCGGCGGCGGCCGGTGGTCCCCGCAGCGGGCAGCCTCGGCGGAGCTGCGGGGCCCTGGGCCGAACCGCCGTCCCCGCCGCCAAACGGCAGTAAAAGCGCCGGCGGTTTCTGTGCGAGCCCTGGGTGCCGGACCCGCGGCCGTTCCCGTTCCCGCCCCGCGCGGCTGCTGCTTTTGGGGGTACCCATCAGACGGTCCCGGAGGTCCCTGCCAATTATATTGAGTATGTTCTGCGAATGCTCTGCCGTTCACCCCCTGTGAGCGCTGCGAGGGATGAGGGTGGCTGAGGGAGGGCTTTCCCGACGGCCTGGGATTCGCAGGAAAAGCCATTTCTCAATGCCAGGCAAATTCTTAACAGAAGGAACCAGCTCCTGATGGGACTGATTTTCTCTCTCGGCCTCAGCCCACCCAAGGGGAGTCCGGCTGGAACCCACGCGAGATGCCCTCCCTGCGCCGGGATGAACCTCTCCTGCAGCCCGGCGAGCAGGAGCAGCTTTAAGGAAGCGAGGAAGCGGGAACCTGGGGCACTGCGCAGGCAAAGACAGCTCCATTGCCTTAAGAACAAACTTTGGTTGGTTGCACCAGTGAGTTTTCTTGGCAAGAACACCCGACTAACACGTATTTTAAACCCAACAAATACTCTTCTTTCCGGCGTTTTGGGGGAATATAAGCCGGGGAGGTTGTGGGGCCACAGTTTTCCAGTGATTTTCGGTGTCTTTGGCTGCGTGCCACCCACCCTGGGAGCTGGGAAGCAGTTCTGGGCACCTCAACGCAAGAGAGATCTGGAGGTGCTGGAGCGGGCGCAGAGGAGAGCAACGAAGCTGGTGAAGGGCCTGGAGAATAAATCATATGAGGAGCGGTTGAAGGAGCTGGGACTGTTTAGTTTGAGGAAGAGGAGGCTGAATTAAAGAATAAAGCTAGGTATGGCTTGAAGGTTTGCTTACCTGAGCTAGCAAACATAACTTGGCTGACCACAAACAGGGCCTTCCCCCTGCAGAGGTGCGATAAGTAACAAGACAGGAAGGCAGGCATCTAGGTAGCAATCTTGAGGCCAGCACAATGTTATCTTGTCTCTGACAAATGGGGGGCTCCAAGAGGGAGGTGGCATATGGTAATGAATTACTGGCAGGATGTTTAAGTAAGAAAGGATGTGCTGAAGCAGTAAAACAGTCATGTCGACCTCGCTGGGAGATAAGGGATTCGAAGAAGGAACCCAGCTGCCTTGAGAAAGCGATCATCCCGAAAGGTGAAAAGTACACAGCGAGGAAGACATATGGCCTTCATCCCCGAGACCCCTGCCCACGACCACCAGGAAGCACTGCGCCTGCGCGGCTGGGAGGAGTTGAAGGTGGAGACTCATTGTAATAAAGAGCGGGGAAAGTTTATGACTATGTATATGCGATTTATGAATATGTAATACTTAATTGTATAAGTTCAAAGGAAATGCCGCAGGCAGCGCGCACATTTGGAGGAGCGATCCCCTGTGCGTCCAGCGCTGCAATAAAGGATACCTGCTTAATAGTCATCCCGGCTATTGAGTCCTGATTTCGTCTTTCACGGCATCAAGGCTGAGGGAGGACCTCATCACTCTCTACAACTACTTGAGGGGACACTGTAGAGAGGTTGGTGCTGGTCTCTTCTCACAGGTAATTAGCGATAGAACGAGAGGGAATGGCTTCAAGCTCCAACAGGGTAGGTTTAGACTGAACATTAGGAAAGAATTCTTCCCAGAAAGAGTGGTCAGACCCTGGAACAGGCTGCCCAGGGAGGGGGTTGAGTCACCATCCCTGGATGTGTTTAAGGGCCATTTAACTGTGGTGTTGGGGGATATGGTGTAGGGGAGAACTTTGTAGAGTAGGGTTGATGGTTGGACTCAATGATCCCAAGGGTCTCTTCCAACCTGAATGATTCTATGAGTCTATGGCTGAACTGCCTGCCCCCCCCCGAAGTGCTGAGCTTGAGGGGCAAGGGCACATGCCAGACGCCAACACACCACCCCAAGCACTGCTCTTGTCCGAAACACCCTTACGTATTTTGTTAGGATCTGCCAGGCAGCTAAAGAGTGAGAGGAGGGAGATGGAGGGGTCTTTAGACAGGGCTCCAAAGTACCACAATAAAGATACAGTTATATTAACAATAAATAAAGAAAATTAAAATTTTACGGACCCTTCCTGGACAACTGGCTGAATTTCAGGGCTATCCTTTTTCTCATGCCAACTGGACAAACTCTATATTACTTTCATTAGCTGTAAAATGAGGACATTTATTATTACATAGCTTTGTAAAGCAGACATCCTTAGACAGAGAGTTTTCTATGACTGAAAAATACCAATTTTAGTAATCTCTAAGGTACCCAGAGCACTGCTGTCCAGCCTATTTGAACTGAGAAATCAAGGAACTTACCTGGAGTTTTATTCCAAGTGTAAATTGCCCCATTTGGAGCACTGGATCCAGTTCTGGGCTCCCCAGTTCCAGAAGGACAGGGAGCTGCTGGAGAGGGTCCAGCAGAGGGCTATGAAGATGATGAGGGGCCTGGAGCATCTCTCTTAGGAGGAGAGGCTGAGGGACTTGGGTCTTTTTAGTCTGGAGAAGAGAAGGCTGAGGGGGGATCTGATCAATGCTTACAAATACTTAAAGGGAGGGTGTCAGGAGGATGGGGCCGGTCTTTTTTCAGTGATGCCCAGGGACAGGACAAGAGGAAATGGACACAAGCTTGAACATAAGAAGTTCCCCCCTAAACATGAGGAGGAACTTCTTTCCTGTGAGGGTGGCAGAGCCCTGGCAGAAGCTGCCCAGGGAGGTGGTGGAGTCTCTGTCTCTGGGGACATTCAAACCCACCTGGACATGTTCCTGTGGGACCTGCTCTGGGTGGACCTGCTCTGGCAGGGGGTTGGAGGAGATGATCTCCAGAGGTCCCTTCCAACCCTGTATCATTCTGTGATTCTGTAAATGAAATGCCTTTATTCAGGGCAGTTTGCAGATCTGTATGGTTTCTGGGAAGCATAGACCCATCATCATGTATTAGTGCCCATGCTCTAACAGAAGACAATGCAAAAATTCTTTTCTCCACTCGGTGGTGCCATTTGCCCAGAGAAAACAATTTCCAGCGCTGTTTGTGCAGCACAAACTGTTGAGCAGTTGTGCTCATACAGGTATAAAACACACCCAGAGCTGTAGCAGTTTGAGATCGATTAAAACCTTTAGTTGTCTTCAGTATCCCTACAACACAATCTTTTCTCAAGGTGGTTTCCTGGGTACTTTGGAAATAAAGCACTTGACTGGGCTGACCTCTGCCCATGGGACTCCTTCGGACAACCAGGCGGCTGCTGTTTGCAGGGGAACTCGGGCTCCTGGGGAACGGGGCAGGGAGTTACCCGGGTGAAGTTTTGAATAAGCACCCCAGAGGGAGAGGTTTGCTAAAGTACTTCTCCAATTGCCCCAAATCGCTCAGTACTAACAGTGCATATTGTTAGGGAGCTGCCTCTGCTGTTTCAAGATAAGGGAGGAAACTGGTACGTGACTGCAGAGAGTGATTTTGATTGATATCTGGTATTGCAGCCCCACCTGATATGTTCTTGAAAAGGTCTCTCCAAATGCTAGGGAATGAGTAGTAAACATGGGCAGGCTGTTAGGAAGATCAGGCAAAGCAGGAACAGCAGAAGAGCTGGGCTCAGGACCTAGCCATCTGATGTTCTCAGAGGTCTCTAAGTGCCTCAGCCATGACATCTTTGTCCCGCACTGCCTTGGCCTGGAATAACCTCTATGATTTCTGTTCCACCTTATCCTGACACTCCCATTCAGTTGTTTCTGATTGGGATTTATTTCACATTAGGGTTTTGCGTGAGTCACAATCTGAGCAAGGATACCATCAGGGTTTTGCCCTGAACTTTGTTTACTTTCTCCGTGCACTACTTGCTCTGGCATGAATCATCACACTGTGCCACGCGAGAGTGATCACATCAGTATCGTGTGGCACAGCCTCAGGACTAACTACTTCTCCAAGACATTATCTTAAAGAATGGCTGGGGGCAGAGTGGCTGGAGCTGCCTGGTGGAAAAGGACCTGGGGGTGTTGGTCAACTGTTGGCTGAACATGAGCCAGCAATGTCCCCAGGTGGCCAAGAAGGTCAATGGTATCCTGGCCTGTATCAGGAACAGCGTGGCCGGCAGGACTCGGGAAGTGATTGTCCCCCTGTACTGGGCACTGGTGAGGCCTCACCTCAAGGGCTGTGTCCAGTTTTGGGCCCCTTCCCACAAAAAAGACGTTGAGGTGCTGGAACAGGTCCAGAGAAGGGCAACGGTGAGGGCTCGGGAGCACAAGTCTTGTGAGAAGAGGCTGAGGGATCTGGGGGTGTTCAGCCTGGAGAAAAGGAGGCTGAGGGGAGACCTTCTCGCTCTCTCCAACTCCCTGAAAGGAGGGTGTAGCCGGGGGGGGTCGGTCTCTTCTCCCAAGTCATAGATGATGGGGCAAGAGGAAACGGCCTCAAGTTGCACCAGGGGAGGTTTAGGATGGATATTAGGAAAGATTTCTTCACAGAAAGGGTTATCAAACATTGGAATGGGCTGCCCAGGGAAGTGATGGAATCACCATCCTTGGAGGTATTTAAAAGACAGGTGGACATGGTGCTGAGAGACGTGGGTTAGTGGTGGACTTGGCAGTGTGAGGTTAATTGTTGGGGGTCTTTTCCAACCCAAACAATGCTATGATTCTAAGTATTGGAAGCATTGTGAGGTCAGAGTGGATAATAGAGACGGAATCCTCTCACCACTTTTAGCTGTAGCAATGTGGCAAATATAGCAAATGCCAAATTTTGCAACTTTTGCTGATTTTCCCTCTGGCTGCCACCAGTGTTGTGTAAGAGGCTGCATTAACTGGGCGATGCTGAGCCATGGTGAAAGCACAGTGGTCTCCCTCATAGACCCCTTCTCAGGGAAGAGTGTGCAAGTGGGAGATGGAGTCCTGTAGGATCACAAAGCCTCCTAAGAAAGGGAAATGCTTGGGTAGGGGTTTATGTAGGTATGCTGCTGTTGCAAATTCCTGCTTCTGGACTGTGATCTGATATTCACATTTGGAAGGAGTTAATGGATTGCTAGGAGTTTTGCACAATGTTATGTGTGAAGACTGAAAACTTTCAGGGTGCTGTTGTGTGACAGAACTTGGTTTCTTTCCACTTTGAGTCAGTTTTTGAGACAGTTGCTCCATGGAAACTAAGCATGGGTGTTTGACTGGGCTTCTCCAAAAGAGAGACTCTACTGCCCCCTCTGTGGTCCCCTGTGGCCTATACCTGGTGTAATATCTACCAGTTACTCAAATATGTATATTGCTGATGTGTCTTCCCTGCCCAGGGCCTTCAAGATTATGGACATCCATCACCAAAAAGGTAATATCGTTGAAAATTAAATACTGGTATCACAAGAAGGGACATTTTGTGATCCCAAATGTCAGTTCACCCAAATTCCAGAAGCTTGGCTCCTGTTGACCAGAGGACCTGTTGGCCTTCAATCAAATAGCTTTGATGTTGGACAGTGGTGTGACTAGACACCAGGTTCTCCTCGCTGAGAGTTCACAGTGAAGAAAACAACTCTGAAACTACAAAGAAGAAGCCAAATGCAAAACTTTGTGTTGAAAAACAGTGCAGGTGCTCCTCAGAGAGAGTCTACGTGCTGATCTCAGGGCCCAGGAGTCTCACAAGGAGACCTTGTTTGTATGAATTTTGTGGTTACGCCGCATAAATTGCCAGGTGCCACCTGGATTTGAAAGCTCTGTATTGTGTTTAGTTGAAGCAACCTGTGGTTAGCACCAGGGTGGTACTGGGAGCTCGGAGGGACAGGGATAAGTTAGATAAACAGCACTGGAGTGTCTTTAAAAAGCAGAGGGAATACAGAAAAAGTGAGAGCACGCAGAAGAGACAGCAAGCAAGCTGGACATTTGGAGAAAACTGGGCAGGCACAGCAGCAGCTCCACGACTGACAGTAGCTAAAGGTAGGCTGGCAGTACTAATGACAGCATCCTCGATGCTCGTAGGACATCCGAGTGTTGGTTCCTTTTCCTGGTTTAATGTGCAGGTCAATTATTTTATTTTATATGTGCTCCCTCACCTCAGAGGTTGTTCTGTTGGTTTTGGTGAGACTATCTATAAAGCAACATCTTCCTTGATTTGAGTAAAAGTATTGCAATCTTGCTCATCTTCAGAAACGTAGGAGCTATTGTGATCTGGGAAGGAAAGGGATTTCCTTTCCCTTTTCAAGACAAAAACAGGTGATACTGAACACAGCTGTCAGAGTCGATTTAATAAGCACAGCTGGGGGTTCATGCCTGGTTTCACACCGTAAGAATCTGAGAGGGGTAGGCAGGGAGAAGATTGTTCAGTGTGACCCCCAACTAGAAAAAGAGAACACAGGCAAAATTCGCATGAGTAGCAGGAAATATTCCTGGCACTGGGAATATTTCTGGCTCTCCCACGAGAGCTGCTGGTGCCTCCACTGCCTGGGAGCTAGGCAATTCAAAGCGTTTGCTGAGTAGCCCGTTGGCAACAATTATGCACTGCAGAAGGCGAAGGTCGGGTGACCTGAGAGGGCTTCTTTCTTCATTTCTTCAAGGGCACGTTCAATGAAAGAGAAAAAAAAAAAAAGAAAGAAGGCGGCTTGAACTTTTCTTTAGCAAGGGTAAACTCTGTCTGATTCATTGGAGCTGGCAATTAATAGCAAGAGTTAGGTCATGGGTTTGGAGACATGTATGGCACCATGGTGGCACTTTGTCAAAGGGTTAGAAGAGTAAAGAAGGTATTAAATATTTTGGAAAAGGAATGCTCAATTTAGTGAGGTGGATTGAGTCCTGGCTGTGGGAAATAATTCAGAGGGTTGTAATTAATGGAGCAAGGTCAAGTTAGAGGCCTGTAACCAGTGGTGTCCCCCAGGGTCAATACTCGGCCCTGTCCTGTGACACATATTCATCAATGACATGGACAAGGGGACAGAGTGTAACCTGAGCAGGTTCACTGATGATACCAAACTGGGAGGGCTGGCTGAGACTCCAGAGGGCTGTGCCACCATCCAGTGTGACCTGGACAGGCTGGAGAGCTGGGCAGAGAAGAACCTAATGAGGTTCAACAAGGGCAAGGGTAGGGTCCTGCACCTGGGGAGGAAGAACCCTAGGCACCAGTATAGGTTAGGGGTGGACCTGCTGGAAAGCACTACTGAAGAGAAGGATCTGAGGGTCCTGGTGGACCATGTCTCATGTCCATGAGACAGCAATGTGCCTTTGTTGCCAAGAGGCCAATGGGATCCTGGGCTACGTAGGGAAGAGTGTGGCCAGTAGGTTGAGGGAGGTCATTCTCCCCCTCTGCTCTGCACTGGGGAGGCCACAACTGGAGTCCTGCATCCAGTTCTGGGCTCCCCAGTTCAAGAGAGACACGGAACTGCTGGAGAGAGTCCAGCGTAGGGCAACAGAGATGATGGAGGGATTGGAGCATCTCCCTGATGAGGAAAGGCTGAGAGAGCTGGGACTCTTCAGCCTGGAGAAGAGAAGGCTGAGGGGAGACTTTATTAATGCTTCCAAGTCTCTAAAGGGTGGGTTGAAGGAGGATGGAGCCAGACTCTTTTCAGTGGTTCCCAGTGACAGGACGAGGGGCAACGGGCACAAGCTGGAACATGGGAAGTTCCACTCCAATCTGAGGAAGAACTTGTTTGGGGTGAGGGTGGCAGAGCCCTGGCAGAGGCTGCCCAGGGAGGGTGTGGAGTCCCCTTCTCTGGAGATCTTCAGGCCCCACCTGGATGCTCCTGAGTGATGTGCTCTGGGCAGCCCTGCTTTGGCAGGGGAGTTGGACTGGATGGACTCTAGAGGCCCCTTCCAACTCTGACAATTTCCCGATTCCGTGATTCCATGATTTTGCTCTCAGTGTACTTGGTGCTGGCTGTTTCTTTACAATGACTTAGATACCACCCCAAGGAGACATTCGATGCTCGTGGTTTATGATATTCTGGAGATGGTGAAATTGCACAAAATGTCACAGGGTGTGATGTAGAAGAAAAGACTGTGGACAGTCTATGACAACCAGCTACTCAATCACTCCGCAGGTAATAGGAACACAGGACTATTCAGGGGCAAAGGGGTTATTGCTCAGTGGATAGAAGTTACCAAGCCTGGCACAGGATGCAGGCGAGGAAGTGAGACAGCAGTAATGCTGTGACTACATCTGGGCACAGCTGCACGTCCCAGACCTCTGCGCAGCAGAAGACAAGCAAGCCTGTCGGCAGGCTGGGTGGGTGATGGAGAGCGGGGGGAGCGCAGTGCAGACCGAGCACAGGCAGCTGAACGGAGCAATGGAGACAGACGGGGACAGTGGTATGGACAGCTTGTTCTCAGCGGGACAAAGTGAAGGGAAGCTGGGAAGAAAAAAACCCCAAATTTCAGTTGCCAAGGCCTAACGAATGATTTTGAAGTTAAACACGGCTCTAAAGGACCGAGCTGAGCAGATTGATATGTCATTCTGGATCTGGAATTTAATCAAGGCACGCAGTCCTTTCTCAATGGACTGTAAAAGACTGTACTGAAATGATGCTTTATTGAAAGGTTATAAATGAAATAATCTCAGGAGCACCCTGGGCATCGTCACTTTAGACCATGAGTGGGGTGTGTTTCTTGTGAAGGACACCTTCTGAACAGACAGTGACCTGAGATTTCTAGCAAGTTACGTGCATTGCTGAGCAGCTATATAATCAGATTAAGAAGCCACAACCATACCCATGTTCTAGTATATAGTCTTAATGTATAGTTTTCCTCATTTTTATTCCTCACACCGACTTGGTCAGTATAAACAAAATAAATCAGAAAACATAGTCGAATCTTCTCCCTACTGTTTGTTCGCTTTGTGCACTTCTCATAGCCAGATAATGAAAAATAGGTTAGTCACTTTTGTTGTGGTTTCTACACAATTTTGTCCTCTGTGTCTGATGTAGTAGCAAAAATTTTCGGTGTTTGAGGTCAAAGTCTTGTATTTATTTTTATACAATACCATATTTCCATGGCAACCACATTCATGCGACGTTTGGCTGCATCTCTAGGAAAGCTAAAATTGGGGTCAAGTTTGAACAGACATTTTCAGCTTTCCAGTACCAGTAATCCTTACAGAGAGAGTTCTCAGCAGGGTACTTTACAGACGACTGACTTACAGTGTGTAAATAGTCTCTCTAGAGCAAATCTGCGGCCAGTATAAGTTGCCCTGTCTCCTTTAGAGTCCAGTGAACTACAGCGCTGCGCATCAGCAGAGGATACACTCCTCCTGCCTTAATGGAGCTACTCACATTCATTAAGCACTCGCTAAAGTTCCTTACAAACTGAGGCCTGAATAAAGCTCGGGGATCGAGCAGTGTGTGCTGCTCTGCCCGTGGAGAGCAGCGTGTATCACACACTCCAGATCAAATCAAGGACTAACAAGGGGTGTGAGAGCAGTGGTCTTCCTGATTTAGATGATAAGCATGAGGCAGACAAAATTCTATCTTTCAGACACCGATCAAGTTGGGTTTCGTATAAAAAAAAGTCACCAAACCTTCAGAATGCAATTCTCCTGTCTGTAGTAGCTTTACTTATGGTAAGTACAGTTGGGTAAAAGACGGAAAGGGCCAGATTGGGATATTCACTCTGGATGACTAATGGCTTTACGAAAGGTGCATCAGTGATCATAGAATCATAGAATGGTTAGAGTTGGAAGGGACCTTAAAGATCATCAAGTTCCAACCCCCCCTGTCATGGGCAAGGACACCTCCCACCAGACCAGGCTGCTCAAAGCCCCGTCCAGCCTGGCCTTGAACCCCTCCAGGGATGGGGCAGCCACAGCTTCTCTGGGCAACACGTGGATGCCTCAGAATCAAAGCCAAAACACTCTCAGTTCAGCAGGTGTCTTGGACCAGTAACTCACTTTCAAAGCATTTCTCAGTTAAAGTGATTAGAACTGTTCTATTAAAAACCAGGACGTTGTTATTCATTTTGGAGGATAAGCTAATTTACAGCTTCTTTCTCTTTCTCAGGTGATCTGGCTTCTGCCGGATTGCAGATGTCAGTAGCATCACAAATGGACCTGCCTGAAGAAATTCAGCATCCACATACGAAATTTTCCCAATGGAAATTCAAGCTGTTTAAAGTGAGATCATTTGAAAAAACACCTTCTGATGACAGCCAGCCGATAAACAAGGATCAGGCAGAAGAGGTCTCTGCTTCAAACAACGAAATCCTACTGCATAAAGATGAAGCAGTGCCAAGAGGAGAAAAGATGGACTTAACGGGCAATAGGCAGGCACTTGAGAAAGATGTCAGTGACATGAAAACACAAGACAATAAAGCTCATCAGAACAACCTGAAGCAACTTTGCCGCATCTGTGGAGTTTCATTTAAAGCTGATTGTTACAAGAGAACTCATCCAGTGCACGGGCCAGTGGACGATGAAACTTTGTGGCTTCTGAGAAAGAAAGAGAAAAAAGCAACCTCTTGGCCAGATCTTATCTCTAAGGTTTTTAAGATTGATGTGCGAGGGGATGTTGATACCATCCATCCCACTCGATTTTGTCACAACTGCTGGAGTATTATCCATAGAAAATTCAGTAATACTCCATGTGAAGTCTATTTTCCTCGGAACAGCACGATGGAGTGGCAGCCCCACTCCCCGGACTGTGATGTGTGCCACACTACCAGTCGGGGAGTCAAGAGAAAAAGCCAGCCACCCAGTGTGCCACACGGCAAACGCGTGAAGAGCATTGCAGAACGGGCTCGGGTAAACAGAGGTGCAAAGAACCAAGCACAGATAAACAACAAAAACTTAATGAAAGAGATCGTGAATTGCAAGAATACGCATCTCAGCACGAAGCTGCTTGCAGTTGATTACCCAGTAGATTTTGTTAAATCCATCTCTTGCCAGATCTGTGAGCACATTTTGGCAGATCCTGTGGAAACAACGTGCAGACACTTGTTTTGCAGAACTTGCATCCTTAAATGTATCAAGGTTATGGGCAGCTATTGCCCCTCCTGCTGGTACCCTTGCTTCCCTACTGATCTGGTAACCCCAGTGAAATCCTTCCTGAGCATCCTTGACAGCCTGGGTATAAGATGCCCTGTGAAGGAATGTGATGAAGAGGTCTTGCATGGAAAATATGGCCAACACCTCTCCAGCCACAAGGAGATGAAAGACAGAGAGCTCTACAGCCACATAAACAGAGGTGGCCGACCGAGGCAGCATCTCCTGTCTTTGACCAGGAGAGCTCAGAAACATCGTCTGAGAGAACTGAAACGTCAAGTCAAGGCTTTTGCTGAGAAAGAAGAGGGCGGTGATATAAAGGCCGTATGCATGACTCTGTTCCTGTTAGCTTTAAGAGCAAAAAATGAACACAGACAAGCAGATGAACTGGAGGCAATAATGCAAGGGAAGGGATCTGGACTTCACCCTGCTGTCTGCCTGGCAATCCGAGTCAACACATTTCTCAGCTGCAGCCAATATCATAAAATGTATAGAACGGTAAAAGCTGTCACCGGGAGGCAGATCTTCCAGCCTTTGCATGCTCTTCGCACTGCTGAGAAAGCCCTCCTACCAGGTTATCATCCATTCGAGTGGAAACCTCCCTTGAAAAATGTATCCACTAACACAGAAGTGGGAATTATAGATGGACTATCAGGATTGCCTCTCTCCATTGACGACTACCCAGTAGACACAATTGCAAAGAGATTTCGATATGATGCCGCCTTGGTTTGTGCCTTAAAGGACATGGAGGAGGAAATCCTGGAAGGCATGAAAGCAAAAAATCTGGATGACTATTTGAATGGTCCCTTCACTGTGGTAGTAAAAGAGTCCTGTGATGGAATGGGAGATGTCAGCGAGAAGCATGGAAGTGGGCCTGCTGTCCCAGAGAAGGCTGTTCGCTTTTCTTTCACAGTCATGAACATTGCTATAGCATGTGGGAACGAAAGCAAGAGGATCTTTGAAGAAGTAAAGCCCAATTCAGAGTTGTGTTGCAAGCCCTTGTGCCTTATGCTGGCTGACGAATCGGACCATGAAACTCTGACAGCGATCCTGAGCCCCCTCATAGCAGAAAGGGAGGCTATGAAAAACAGCGAACTGCTACTTGAAATGGGAGGCATCCTGAGAACGTTCAAGTTCATCTTTAGGGGTACAGGATATGATGAGAAACTGGTGCGAGAAGTGGAAGGGCTGGAGGCCTCAGGTTCCACTTACATTTGTACCCTGTGTGATGCGACCCGCCTGGAGGCATCCCAGAATTTGGTCTTCCACTCCATAACCAGGAGCCACGCTGAAAATCTGGAGCGATATGAAATATGGAGGTCCAACCCATATCATGAATCTGTTGATGAGCTCCGTGACAGAGTGAAGGGTGTTTCAGCCAAACCTTTTATTGAAACCGTTCCTTCCATAGATGCGTTGCACTGCGACATTGGCAACGCAACAGAATTCTACAGGATTTTCCAGATGGAGATTGGTGAAGTTTACAAGAATCCTGATGTCTCTAAAGAGGAAAGGAAGAGGTGGCAGTTAACTCTTGACAAACACCTCAGGAAGAAGATGAACTTGAAGCCTATGATGAGGATGAGTGGAAATTTTGCTAGGAAGCTCATGACCAAAGAGACAGTAGAGGCAGTATGTGAATTAATAAAGTGTGAGGAAAGGCATGAAGCCCTGAAAGAGCTAATGGACCTTTACCTGAAGATGAAGCCAGTGTGGCGATCTTCATGCCCTGCCAAAGAGTGTCCAGAACTGCTGTGCCAGTATAGCTACAATTCACAGCGTTTTGCCGAGCTCCTGTCTACAAAGTTCAAGTACAGATATGAAGGCAAGATTACAAATTATTTCCACAAAACCCTTGCTCATGTTCCTGAAATCATTGAGAGAGATGGGTCCATAGGGGCCTGGGCGAGTGAAGGAAATGAGTCTGGAAACAAACTGTTCAGGAGGTTCCGAAAAATGAATGCCAGACAGTCCAAATGCTACGAGATGGAGGATGTCTTGAAGCATCACTGGCTTTATACCTCTAAGTACCTCCAGAAGTTCATGAATGCTCATAAAACATTAAAAAGCCAGGGCTTCACCATTGATCCAGAAGATGGTTTAGGTGACTCCTTGCCATTGGAGGTCTTGGAAAGCAATGATCCAGCGGAACTTTAGATGTAAAGCGCGTTTGGTGTGGGGTTTGTGACGATGTCTCTCTGCAAGGATGGAGCTTCTCTTGCAGGGCTGGGGAGGTACAGAAAAGTCTGAAACGATCGTTTTGACACTCCCTGTTAAAGGTGCTGAGTGGTGTTTGATAAACACCAAGTCTGCTGGGAGTTTCCAAGAGGCAATGCAGTGGAGCGTTTACAAGCTGTTGTGTGAGATGAAAGCAGAAACAAATGGCAAAGGAGGGTCTTTGGTTTATTTTGGTCTTGAAGCGTTGTTTGTATGTGAGAAAGACAAAGTAAACAAGGTTTCATAGAAAGTACTATTTTTGGAATGAATATGATTCTGGGGAGTTTTGACAGTTGCTGAAAAAAGGAGCATGGCTATTTATTCTGTTTGCATTTTTGAAGCTATTTTGCTATTTACTTTTTAAGAGGGTTTGATTATTTTATTGATGGTCTTTTGGCCATAAGTAAAGATTTGTCAGAGAAACACATGGGTAATTTTTTTGGGATAAAGTTCAGTTATTTTTGTATAAAATACTGACTGAAGATGCAAACTTTGATCTCGCAGTCTTTAAAAAATTATTATTATTTAGAATTTATATTGTAGTACTGCTTAGGAGCAGATGGGGGTATCCCCATGCTAATTTCCTACATGAACATAGAAGAAAAGTAGCTGGAATTTTTTAAAGATCTTTTTAGCGTCATCTGTTTACTCTAAAATGCAAACTGGTACTTGTGCTCCTAAATCAGGATTCACAGTGCCTTGTGGTTATCTCACTATACGAAGTACATTCAGACTCTGCTGTGTAGCTCGTTGCTCCATAAGCTTTTTAGATTTCTATGGTAACTTCAGTATAGAGTATAGCTATATAGCTATTGCCTTTATCAGATACATCCAGCGCTCTGGTGTTCCCCGTTAGGGTGTTTCACTGGCTGATGTGCTCCAACTGCATCCAACACCACGCTTTTGCACACCCGGGATACACCACGCTCACAGTCTCATTTTCCAAATCTGTAAAAAAAGGAATGGTATTTATTAACCTCAAAGGCAGTTGGCAGACGAGTTCAAAAGCAATGGACTGTCTTGAAATTAGTGCATACTGGATTTTACATTATTACAGCAACGTTTAGTTGCCATTCCTCCGCGCTATATTGGATGAGCCATTTTGTTGGTGATATTTGCCTTTCTGAGTGGTATTTAGTATATTCATATACTAAAATTATATGAATTTCATTCAATGATATATTCATGAAAAATGCTCAAAAGTACCCGAGATGTCCTAAAATCATCTAGCTTTTCAGATTGGCATCTGTTGCTGCATTTTGAGTAATATTTCTGAAAGAAGATTAAATGCAGAAAGAATCAAAGCACAGATCTAAAAGAATCCGCTTTTTGTTTTTATTTTGATGTGGAGGAAGTTGGTTTGTGAGTGTAAGTGAACAAGAAACTTAAAGAATTAATGGTCTGAGGTTTGTTTAGTAGATTCTTGTTCACGTCAGTTACCGTATCTTTATGGGTCTGGTATTTACCATTTATGGACAGTGAAAAAATAGAGTTGTGTTAGTAATTAGTACAAATATTAGTGTTATTCCAATTATGTATTTACTTTTATTTTATTAATTAAGTTTTTTTTAATTATTCTTTAATTTAGGATTTTGTTTTAATATGGTTTCTTTAAACAGTTTAACATTATGTCAAAATTTGCAGCTGGAAAATTTTACTTAAAGTGCTTACTTTTCTAAGCAGTCATAAGGACTGTGGCACATTTTGGATGCTGTACCATGTATATCTACACTTACTGGGTGTTCATTTCTAGATTATTTTTTTCTTTCAAATTTTTTTTTTCAATATTTTGAATAAAACAATTATTTTCCATAGAGCACATATATAGAGATACATATATAAGTATAATTCTTTACCAATAAATGCAGACAAGAAGTTGTCCAGGGAGTATAAATGTCAGATATAAAGAGCATCTTTTAGTGGTAAATGCAGATATAGTTTGCATTTATTAATATTTCATATATTTCATTACACAAATAGTTGCACACTTGTCTTTTTTCTCTGGGTGTCCATTTGGGACGACTGCACTTCCTTTTACCCTTGACTCTGCTTGAATAATCAGTTTAAAAATCTTGACTCGCCTCATGGTGATTTTCACTCCCTTTAAGTGGTATAAGTGGTTTTTGCTGCCTTTTGCACAGGAGTGAGTTTTGCCCCCGGGGAACCCGGGTCTGCTCCGTGCAATCCATAGGGGCCACTGCAGCGACAGACCAGGCTGTGCTCATTCTGCACGTGTCACCTCCGTGACTCCGCTCACATTTTCACACCCCAAATTCACTTTAACAAGCTGCTGATTTAACAGCAAGTGATTCAGCAAGATGACACCAAACGAGGTGGGAGTGTTGATCTGCTTGAGGGTCGGAAGGCTCTGCAGAGGGACCTGGACAGGTTGGATGGATGGGCCAAGGCCAATGGGATGAGGTTCAACAAGGCCAAGTGCCGGGTCCTGCATTTGGGTCACACCAACCCCAGGCAGCGCTACAGGCTGGGGGCAGAGTGGCTGGAGCTGCCCAGCAGAAGAGGACCTGGGGGTGTTGGTGGACAGCCGGCTGAACAGGAGCCAGCAGTGTGCCCAGGTGGCCAAGGAGGCCAAGGGCATCCTGGTCTGTGTCAGGACCAGCGTGGCCAGCAGGAGCAGGGCAGTGATGGTGCCTCTGGACTGGGCACTGGTGAGGCCTCACCTCGAGGGCTGTGGTCAGTTCTGGGCCCCTCACTACAGGAAGGACATTGAGGTGCTGGAGCGTGTCCAGAGGAGAGCCACCAAGCTGGGGAGGGGTCTGGAGAACAAGTCATCCGAGGAGAGGCTGAGGGAACTGGGCATGTTGAGTTTGGAGAAGAGGAGGCTGAGGGGAGACCTCATTGCCCTCTACAGCTCCCTGAAAGGAGGGTGTCGAGAGGTGGGGGTTGGCCTCTTCTCCCAAGGGAATCATGAGAGGAGCAGAGGAAATGGTCTGAAGTTGGGGCAGGGGAGGTTTAGATGAGATCTTGGGAAGAATGACTTTGCTGAGAGGGTGGTCATGCCCTGGAACGGCCTGCCCAGGGAGGTGGTGGAGTCACCATCCCTGGAGGGATTTAAGACACGTGTAGACGTGGCACTTCAGGGCATGCTCTAGTGCCCGAGATTGTTGGTTTTTGTGTGTGTGTGTGTATGGTTGGACTTGGTGATCTTAAAGGTCCCTTCCAACCATGACGTTTCTGTGATTCTGTGATCTCGCTTCCTCCAAAAGGGTTGAGTGAGTTTTATCTGTATGTGCATGATTTCTCAAGTGGAGGCTCATACCCCGGGGTGACTCATCAGATGGAACAGAGCTTGGACAGGGACAAAGGGATGCAGCTGCACATGAAAGTATTCTTTTTGATATATTATTAAGCCATCAAGACACATTTCACATTCTACCACCTCTGGGCAGGATAGATGAAACTACTATTTTATTTTTTTTTCTTTTCTTTAGACTTGAATCTGGTTTAACCTTTTTCCCCCAATGCTGACATCTTCTGTAAATCAAGAGATTCTCTTTGAGAGTTCTGAAGTCGCAGAAGGCAAAGGTGCTCTGGCTGCAGACAGGACCATCACTGGGTGACGCTCTCTGTTGTTAAGCTTTGTGATTTTAAGAGGCTTTAGAAAAATGGAGACACTTTCATTCATGGGACCCTTCAAGCCTTCACATTTTCTTTTGATGTTCCTGCTTGGTGCAAATCCTTCAGTAATTCACAGAATCACATGGGGTTGGAAGGGACCTCTGGAGATCATCTAGTCCAACCCCCTGCCAGAGCAGGTCCACCCAGAGCAGGTTCCACAGGAACGTGTCCAGTGGTTTTTGAATGTCTCCAGAGATGGAGACTCCACCACCTCTCTGGGCAGCCTCTGCCAGGGCTCTGCCACCCTCACAGGAAAGAAGTTCCTCCTCATGTTTAGGTGGAACTTCCCATGTTCAAGTTTGTGCCCGTTCCCTCTTGTCCTGTCCCTGGGCACCACTGAAAAAAGACTGGCCCCATCCTCCTGACACCCATCCTTTAAGCATTTATAGGCATTGATCAGATCTCCCCTCAGCCTTCTCTTCTCCAGACTAAAAAGACCCAAGTCCCTCAGCCTCTCCTCCTAAGAGAGATGCTCCAGGCCCCTCATGATCTTTGTAGCCTCTGCTGTCCCCTCTCCAGCAGTTCTCTGCCCTTCTGGAACTGGGGAGCCCAGAACTGGACCCAGTGCTCCAGATGGGGCCTCCTCCTGATGCACCCCAGGATGCCATTGGCCTTCTTGGCCATAAGGACACATTGCTGGCTCGTGGTCATCCTGTTGTCCACCAGGACTTCTAAGTCTTTCTCCTCAGAGGTGCTCTCCAGCAGGTCAGCCCCCAACCTGTCCTGGTGCAGGGTTTTTTTTCTCCTCAGGTGCAGCACAATAATTCATGGTAAATGACTTCCTTGTTCTGAAATTGTATTGACTGTAGTTTTTATACAATCACTTCATGTATCTTGTTTTGTTTGGCTTTATTCAAGGGCTCAGAATTGTGATTTGCCATGCTTTGAAATGAGGTGAACTATGTCAGAAGCCATGATTCTGATCTCACATCTACTTTTGCTCACAGTAATAATTCTATTGACTCCAAGCAAATCAGCTTTGACGTTTTTGTCAGGTAGTTCAGAAAGAAATTCTAGATATTTACAGCATCCTAATTTCTGACTACACCGAGTTCTGTGCTTTGTCTCACTGCGTGGCTTCATAAGTATAATTTTTCTTACTGTACTACAGTTTCTTAATTCATGAAACCTGTTTAAAATAAAGGTCTTCTAAATATTTAAGTTTCCAGGTTTGTATTTCTTACCAGTTTTTCAGCTATGCAAGTAATTTCATGGTAAAAGTCTTAGTTCTCATTCAAATTGTGGATGCTTTTCATATTCAGGCTGTTTGAATACCCAGGGACAGCTGTGATTCCAGCTCTGTTCTGGAAGTCACTAAATTAACAGAAATGAAGACGACTCTGTGAGTCTCAGCAGCCCTTTCAGTACCTTTCCTCCCCGGCAGCTGTTTTACAGAAAACTAAACTAATTTAAAACCAGTTTTATTTAGTCTGTAAATGGCTTTTGCTTTATTTACAAATACCATTCCAGCGTTTGTTTAAAATCAGCCTTGGGCTTTTATGTCCATGCTAATACGTTAAGCTTCTTTACTGGTTTCTGGGCACCCTTTGCATCAAATTTTAGCTCCTCATTGTAGACTGAGATGCAAATCTACCTTTCAGTTTGAGATTTGTAGCCTCCCTTTATCCCGCTTCAGGAAATCCTTCTTTCTTCCCTGCAATGATATCTCAGGGTCAAAAGACTTAAGTGGTTTGGATGGAACTAATCCAACCAAACCAACTGGTTTGGATGGGATTAATGATGGGCAAATTAAGCTACCTGATTTCTTCGTGCGATCAGGCAATTAGATATCCAATTGCTGGATTTTATATCACCAACTTAGTCCTTTTGGCTGATCTTGCTTCAAAAATGCTGGAAGAAACAGAACTCACGTAAAACAAGAAAAAAACAAACAAGCCTCAGAGAGTTTCCTGGTAAATTAGGATGATTTAACTCCTTCCTTCATAAATAACTGTCTGAATTTTATTTTCCATGTATTCCTACTAAAATCAGGACCAGATGAAGAATAACAAGGCCTGTCACCATTCCTCTTCAGGGTACTGGCTTAGGTGACTGAATATGGCATAACTTTCAAACAGATGACCAGCTGCAACTCCCAAAGTGTGGGAGCTTTTCAACCTTCTGCCTAAAGCTTCATATTGCCCATAATACAAGACACATTAGAAAGGATTTAATTAGCACCTTTTCTAGCAGCATCAGGAGAGAGGACAAGAGGTGTGTTTTCAACACCCCCTGAAGATGGGAATTCTGAGCCAGTGAAGAAGGAAATACACAGTAACTACCACCCCAAGGAGGTTCTGCACGCTGTGGGACCAGCCAGTGTCCTATGCGTAGGTATTGAGGAATCAAGAGAGTTTATAAGGTTATTGTCTTGCTTTTTCTTAAAGAAAAAATGGGCTTTGGTGTCACAATTTTCAAAGGTCAAGTAGAGACACTGAATTGGAGCCTGATTTTCGGCAGCTGTTGCTCAAGCTCTTCCCAGTTAGTCTTGTTTGAAAGGGCAGGAAATCAAACATGGAGGGAGCTACAGCTACCAACCATGAAAAACCAGAAGTAAGACAGTCCTGTCTTTAATACATTGAGTCTAGCAGTAAATAACTTCACAGATTCCTTTTCAATCTGAATTCAATCTTTTCCTATTGCTTTGGGCTCCCAGTTGCATTATTTCCACTCTTTTCAATGCTCTATAGGTGCAATGAGTCACTCTGAACTATGACACTTGCTTTAGTGCTACCAATAAAGTTTGTGCCGTGACTTTCCTGTAGATTAATCAGGCACTTCAGGGCCCAAGCACCTTTCAATAGCAGTAAAATCCACATATTATTCTCGTAAAAGTTGATAATAACTACATAGTGTTACTGAAATGTGGCTGGAAACCATGATGCTGCTTGTTGCAGTTACAAAACATAGGTCAGATGGATGCAGAGACAATGGAGATTTACTTCTGCACTCAAATCTACTTCATTTTATCTCCTGATTCAAACCTGCCTGAGGAAGAAACATCTAGTATTGATTAGCTGGTTTTGAAGACAATCAATGCTCTAACAAGTACATGACTCAGAAGTGTCATCAGAATTATCAGGGAATTAAGTACTTTCTGCAGTCTTGAAAGCTATGTCAAGTGTCTTCTTACAGGCTGGTGTTGAGGTACCTCTTTATGTTCCAGTCCTTTGGAATATTATATTTATCCAGGTTTTTTTTTATATACATATCCGGTTTTGGGCCCCTTCCCACAAACAAGACATTGAGGGACTGGTCCAGAGAAGGGCAATCAAGCTGGTGAGGGGTCTGGAGCACAAGTCTTGTGAGGAGAGGCTGAGGGAGCTGGGGGTGTTCAGCCTGGAGAAAAGGAGGCTGAGGGGAGACCTTCTCGCTCTCTCCAACTCTCTGAAAGGAGGGTGTAGCCAGGGGGGGTCGGTCTCTTCTCCCAAGGAACAGGCCATGGGACAAGAGGAAATGGCCTCAAGTTGCACCAGGGGAGGTTTAGGATGGATATTAGGAAAGATTTCTTCACAGAAAGGGTTGACAAACATTGGAATGGGCTGCCCAGGGAAGTGGTTGAGGCACCATCCCTGGAGGTGTTCAAAAGATGGGTTGACATGGTGCTGGGGGACATGGTTTAGTGATACCTTTTTGTCAGATTTAAGTTGATGGTTGGACTAGATTTAATGTGATTTAACGCTGCTTCTATCACCCTTCACTGTGAGGCTGAGACATGGTTTGACCAAGCAATTTCTCCCTCCTACTCAAACAAAACATAAATTTAAAAAAACCCAAAACCCTAGCTCAAACATACAATACACTAACATTATGAGCCTGATGAGGAACATTGTAAAGCCTGACTGTGAATTGCTTTTTTCACAGCCACAGCCCTAAGGCCAAGAACATCAATTCGGGTAAGGACTGAAGGGGCCGCAGTGTGTGCTTGCACTTGCCACGTGCTGAGTGTCCCTGCTCTGGGCTGCCAGGGCTCGGGGAGTCACCTCGGCCACGGGAGTCACTTCTGGGAACTCAAGAGCTGCTCCCAGTGTACTACAACTGCCCCACTGGTGCCCGAGCTGGGCCACCAGGCTTCATCTCAGGCTGAACATCACCTCGGCTAGGCAAGTGTCGAGCTTTCCCTTTGGGGAAGATGTTTCCATCCTTTTATTTGCCCGCACCAGCAGATGGATTTGTCACACAATTGTGGGGTCTGTGGAATTTGGGAGAATGACAGTCATTGGGAGAGGGTGGCAGGCAAGAACTTGGACGGGTCTTTGCCAGGGAGCTCAGGAACTGTGGGGAGCCTTTTGTTGTTGTAAAGCAGTGAAGGGAGGAGGGGTGGAGTCCTGTTGTGTGAGTATATTGTCCCCCATGGTTGCTCTTCTGATGAGGCGGCTTTAATTTTGATGTGGATTTCTTTTGGTTGATGTCGATGAAGTCTATGAAGAGTGCGTGATGACTGCATACTTTAATGACAATTCAGCTGTGGCTAACCTACAAGAGCGGATGTTGACTATCGGATTTCACCAGTTTGAAGGGACTTTACACGAGCATGATGTTAATTTATTCCTTGGAAAAACATACTCTGAGCTAAGGCATGACAAAGGTAACGGGGAGCTGGCACTGAAATTTATACCCGTATCAAAGCGGTGCGAGGGGGGTCAGGGCGATGCACTTCCCACTTACGAGCTCTACCCAAGCTGTGACCTCCCTCAGCACACGGCAAGGGTGGAAACCCAAACTTTGTGTGGTTGCCCTTCACTTTCCTCTGCGGCTGACTTGTGCTGTGAAGGTTCAAGGGGGGGGTCCTGCACACCCCTGTCTGTCTCGAGAGGAATGCTGTGCTACACAGACTGCTCTGTGAAGGAGTGGGGGCTCGGGTCTGCATGGAGCAACCAAAGGACTGGCTGATGCCCCCGTCTCTCTGTTTTATTCAGGGGTCCAGCAGGAGAGCTCGGCTGTGAGTGCTGCGCTGTTACTGTTGGGCTGATGGCATTGATTTTTTGAAAAGATGTCTGGAGCAGTAATAAAAATCAAAAATAAAGTCAGGAATGATGAGGCTTTACAAATAGCCAATAAAAGAATCCACAAAAAAGTTAGTAAACTCTCAGGCCATTCAACCTTGACAATGTCCTTTTCAATCTGAATCCAATCTTCTCCCCGTGCTCTAGCAGCCAGCTGCGGTTGTTTCCACCCTCACAATGCTCCATGGGCTCTCCGAGTCACTCTGAGCTACAGCGTGCACTTTCCGGCTTTCAGAGTCTGCACAGTCACCCTGGGAGAGCACAGAAAGAAACGGGTAGTGCAGGACCTGGAGTAAATGATAAAAGTCCCGTTCATCAGAAGGAACTTCTTCTGAAGCCCCCGGGGGCTCACAGCATGGGGCAGCCGTGAAGCCAGACCACTCACCAGGTGGACCTCCCAAGCACACGTGCTGTCATTTCATAGACTTTGGGATTTACAGCGTTTGATTTACCCCGTGAGTATGTGAAATAAATGCAGTCATTTTTATTATAAACTTTATTACCTTACTAGATTTTTAAAAATACAGACACAAAGCAGTTGTTGAGTTTAGAGGTTTAAAAAAGCAATTTGATTTCTGAGATGATATTCCACAACTGTAGCCAAAACTGACATACTGACATTCAGTACCCCTCAAAATCAAAAATTAATTATCCAGAATTAAATGCTCCATATGTAAGCTTTCCACAACGGAAGCCCCTGAACAAAACTGACCTTCAGTGTCTGAATATTTCATTATTCCTGACACAAGGGACTCAAGCCCCCACTTCAGTTTAAAACCAGAGTAATTAGTCTATTTTATTTCATTACATCAACATAAAATGGGAGTAATGCTGTTACAAATTAGGCCAATTATTTCTAGAACTACTAAGACAAAAAATAAAAATGGGTAATAGAATGCTCTCCGTGGGCAGATGCGAACACCACCAAGTACACGGGGTAATGTCTTATGCTACCAGCAGTTCCATAAAACTCACTGGAGATAACCAGGGAGTAAGTTATAGCACAAAATACGGAACAAAGTTACCCGTATCTGGCTGCGTGTTTGACAATGCCCTCTGTGACGGGGCTCCTAACCCTACTAAGGTACTACATAAAGACAAATAAGAGACAAAAAAAATCCACGAGCTTTGACGTGTAACTGAAACATTGAGATCATTGAGATCAATTAAATAAAAAGATCTCACTGAGCTCCAATAACTGATTCTGCTTCAACCATTATTAGCTGCCTTTGACTGTGGCTTTCCTTCCTCCCAGGTGACTAAATCAGCAGAGTGAATCTATTCAAACAATCTCCGAAGAAAGGACTTTTTTGTGGGCGTTGATAACTTCATGGTTGCCTTTTTGTGCAGTGGTTTCATGGGTTGCTTTTTCAGGCGCACCAGCTTTTTGGGAGTTTGCAGCCCTTTATTAAGGTCAACATGTTCGTTGCAGAAGTACTTGACGTTTGCTTCTGAGAGACGTAGGAGCATGGTCTCTGAGAGATCCATACATTGCGCATGGACCCAGTGGCCAGACCCACCGGAACACAGGATCATTGCAGGCTTGTTGAGCTCTGTTGAATAGAAAGGGACCCAGGTGTTAATGTCAATATTGCAAGTGGCACAGCAGGTGATCCAGTAGCCTGTTTCTGATTCATCTTCTTCATCATCTTCATTGTAAGTGTCAGTATCATCAACATCAAAGCTATTGGCTTCAGCGCTAAAACAAAACTCTTCCGAATCTTCAAAGGGAGTGGAGTCTCCGGGGTCTTCAGTCGATGTCTGACTGCAAATTTGTGCTGCCGGTTCTTCCTCCTTGTCCTCTTCTGCTCCTTTGCATCTTAAAATATAGAAGTAGTTTGCATCTGAGATTAACTGTTTGTTGGCTCCTGGGATGCCCAGCAATACAGACCCTTTGCCCATATCACAGCCAAACCACATCCTGCAGTGTTTAATATCTGGTGTCCAGTCTGGGCTTGCCCTTTCAACAATCTCTATCTTATTGTCTTCCAGAACTATGGTGTTACATGCCAACCGTTTCTGATTTTCAGACTGGTAGCCCCCAACAAGGATAAATTCAGTATCACCAGTCTGAGTCACTATAGCACTTGACACAGATATCCCCCCTGGCAAGATGCTGCAAGTCACGGCTGGGCTTCCCAGTGGAAGATCAACTTTTAATTTGTACAAGCTGGGGGACCTGGTGTTATTTTGAAGGGAATGGCCTCCCAAAATGTAGATTGTATCATTTCTGGCAACTGAAACATGGAAAGAAAGTCCATCTTGAAGCTCTGGAAGTACATATGACGTACAGCATCCAAACTCAAAATCAACAAGAAACACAGATGGCAAACAGTCAACTACGCTGTTCCATTTTTCAGTGGTCCTTTGTGCAAGAGGAGTGTATGTTCTCCCTCCAAATATAACGCTCATGCTTTTTCCCCGGCTATGAACTACGTTAATTGTATGCCCATATCTGGCTTCAGGGACATCTCCACCCAGGTCTTTCTCAACGCACTGGAAGGTGGTTTTCTTGCTGGTTTTGCTTACCAGACTCATAATGTAAATCTTATCAGAAAGGTCATTGTTGGGTGTTTTCCCACCATGGATGACATACTGGCACTCATCAGACTCTGCATCGCCTCTGAGTGTGCAAAGGGCAGGATAGCGAAGAGGGGGGAGGTAGCAGGAGTCTTTAGAGAAGAAGGCAGGTTTCATTTTGAGTTCATGCTGCTTTACATCCAGGAGGAAGACACCAGTGGGACAGGATCTTTTGGGCCAGCCTTTCTGCCCAAAGAAGAAAATGTCCCCACCAAAATTCAGGAGCGAGAAGCCTGGCTGCAGCAAGGACGAGTTACTGACGGCTGACACCACCTGCAGCGACATTTCGCCTGCCGACTGGGCCATACCGTGCTCGATAGCTGAGGAAAAAACCACAAAAGAAAGAGATGAAACGCACTTTAGACCCTATGAGAGCTGCCTGCCTATCAATCGTATTGAAGCTGCATTTCAGTTCACGCTTTGAGACCCCAAAAGAGACCCCTTTTATGCAACTCAAGACATGAACTAAAGGCCCGTGCATCAGTTCCGCGGGATTTTGTACCAACTGTCAGCACGTAACTCGGGCCTGGGCGGCCTCTCCGCTGCGGGCCCGGCCGCTCCCATGGCAACGGCGGCCCCGTGGCCTCCTGGGGCCTGTAGTTCCTGCCCGGCGCCTCGGCCCGGCGTGGGGCTGCCTGCCCGCCGCCCCGCTCGGCCCCGGCCGTGAGGAGGAGGCAGGCGGCGGGTGAGTGGGGCCGCGCGGGACCGTGGCTTTGGCTCCGAGGCGCCCGGGGGCGGAGGGACCAGCGCCGGGGGTGGCGCAGGGCGAGCTCTTCCCTGCCCGTTTCTCGCCTCGGGGCGGCGGTGGGTGCCGGGGCTGAGGCGGCGGAGCTGCTGGGGTGCCGCGGGCCGCCTCAGCGGGCCGGAGGAGGGGGCTGCAGAGAGGGGACGGGGGTCCCGCGGGCCCGCCGGGGGGCGGCCGGCCTGCTCCCCGAGAGCGGGCCCCGCCGGCGGGAGGGCGGGCCAGCTGCAGGCCCCGGGGCCCGGCCGGCGCCCTGAGGGTCAGCCGGCGTGAGGGCCTGCGCAGCCCAGTGCAAACTGCAGGTGAACGTTTTGCAGGTTTACAAGGAAAACATCAAGGCCCTCGGGAGCAGGCGGTGCTGGCGGCGTTTGTGCTGCAGCCACGCTGCAGCCGAGGTAGAAGCTGTTAGTGCCTGGGTCAATCTTGCACTGGGGGGTGACTGTGTGCCTTGGGAGTCTCGCTGCCGGGTGTTTCCAGAGTGCCATCGAATTCTTTATCTTTGATGTCTGCTCTTTGCTCATGCTTTCATGAGTAGGTTTCAGGGGGTATCTTTCAGGTTTTTTTACCTGTTTGTTCAAAAATCTAAAGGAGTTTATGTAGTCAGCCTGGATAATGGTGCTGAAGGAGCTCTGGAGAGCACAGACACCAGAGAGGGAAAAGCTGCCCGGTTCTTTGGCACTGCCCTTTGGTGACAGCAGAGTTGTGCCTTTTACTAAGTGTCCAAGTTCTCTGTCCCAGCCTTTGCCCAGTCCGCAGAATTTGAAGGTGTGAACAAGCTTTTGAATACAAGATTTGAAAAAAAAAAACCCCTCTACATTTTAAAATACAATTCCTTCTTTTGAAATTTTCAGGATTCATATTTTCCTTGCTCCTGCTTTTCATTTTGCTGTAACAGCAAAACCAAGGCACGTAGGGTTTCTTTTTTAAGGAAGGATCGGTATCTTCTGGTTATGTGACATCAAAGCCTGGGGACTCGGGAACAACATAGTGTACAGGGAAAGTCAGCGTAAAATCATGGGAAGTGGTGACACTGACTACATCAAATTGCCATCACATGTTCTCACGCACAGAAGGAACTGTGCGTGAAGAAGGAACTGTTGTACCACGTTCCTCTACTGCCTGCCTGCCCCACTTTCTGGTTCCCAAACTGCTGGACTAGAATATAGATCTGCTACTAAAAGTTTTCAAAGGTAGGTGAGCCCTGTCAGATGTGCTTAGGCCAGAGCCCACAGCAGGGTAGGCATAGCCCCTACCGAGTCTATTTTGAAAATAATCCATGGAATAGCTGTCTTATCCATTTGCACATTGTGGAATCATCCAAAAATCATGGTCTGGTTCTGCTCACTGGGTAGCCAGTCCTAACGCCTCTGCCCTGAAGGTGGGAGTTTATTCAGCATTTAGATTTCTTTTCAGTTACTAGTTAATTAAATTAGTGAATCCTATTCTGAGCATGTCAGTATACACAGCAGGATTTGTTCTTATTATTTGCATGAAGAAAGATTTGACAAGATTTGTTTACCTTTGGGTGATCTGCTGAACAAGCATCTCTGCTGCTTGTTTCTTATAGCCATTCAAAAATGGTGTTAGAGGAGCTTGCACTACGTTGGATTTACTGCGTTAGATTTCCTTCGTCTCTTTGTTCATATTGTGTGGTTACTGAGCTTCGGTGTGTTTACAGCATCTTTGGAAAAGTAATACGTCTTCTATACTGAAGATGCCACAAGCACATTTGTAAGTTAGTGTTCTGTATTTTGTAACCCTAGTGTTCTACATTTAACTGCTGGTTTATGTTTGCAGTCTAACAGGAGTACTAAAAATGGCTAATAATTTAATTGAAATGTTGGCATTCACCTCACATTCTTACATATACCTCAAGAATCTCCAAATATGGCAGTTATTAGTGTCCGTAGTGTCACAAGCTATTTCCCAAATGTCTAGTAGTACTCAGTTCTGAGGGGTATACTGTCTGAAGAGACTGTTGCAGGTACGGAGTGGAGAAAAGACCAATGAAAATGATAAAAAGTGAGATGGATAGACACACAGAACTTAGTGGTTATATAAAAACACTTAAACACACGTGCTCCCGGTCATCCCTTAATATTTCTTGAGCTTTACGTAAGTGAGCAGTTCAGTAAGTAACGGAGAGAATATTTAGTCTAAATTATCTGACAAAAGTAGCTTCTTAGGCTCTTGCTGGAATTGCTTTAGCTTTCCAGGTTGATTCATGCTAATGAGGGTGTGTTAATTCAGCGTGGTCGATCTTTGGCCATGCTGACTTTCCACCTCTAACCTTCCAACACCACTGATTCCTTTGGGCCAACACTCAGCTGACCCAGAGCAGCTTCAGGGAACCCAAAAGCTAGACATCTAACCCCATAACCAAACAGTTTAAAGTGTTTCTTTGTGGCTTTATGCTCAAAACCATGCATCTGTGGAGGTGGATTAGCTTTAGTGCTGGTGTGGATGAAACAGAGAAACGCCGTTGTTGTGGTACAGCACAAGATAGAGGGGAGAAGACACAGGAGAAGTAAAGTTGGATAAATAGAGGAGGGTGGAGTTACATAAACAGTTATGGCGACTTGAGTCATGCTTCATCATATTTGGTATTTTTATAAAAGATTAAGCTCCGAGGATTATACAAATAAGTGAGAATCTCAGCCTTTGAGAATCAGCGCCTGTGTTTAAGAAGTGAACTGCAGAGAACGGAGCTAAGCTGACAGCAAGAAGAAAACTAATACTCTCCCTCATTTTATTTTAAAATCAAAGTTAAGATTTTGAGCTGTGTTTTTTCAGTTAATAATTGTATGGCAAGAAGAGATTACAAGGAACTCAGATTTAGATAGATCCGTTGGGAAATTTATTTACAGAAGACTCAAATGAAGAGAGAAGGTGCTTTTTAAAAGCAGTAGTTAATGTAATTTGAAATGTGCTTGGTATGGAAGTACTAAGTGGACATAGTCACAGTTTTGTGTGTGGGTTATTATTTCAGAAAGGTTATTATGCGTTCACTGAGAAGTATAAGATGAATGTGTTTTAGAAACAAGGGGTAGGATTCAGGCGCCTAAACATCAAATGACATTTCATATGCCTTTAGAAGTTCTTCTCTACTAACTTCTGCTATGGGAGGCAGCAAGTCGCCCATAGGTCCTGTGTCCTAGGTCCTGGTAAATTATAAAATGTCACAAGATTACTATGGTTAGGCACCGAGTCACTCCCAAACTGTGTTTCCTACTTAATGTTCTCTTTGACCCTGCGTTCTAACTGTTAGTTCACCTGTGTGCTGTGCCTGTTACCTGAACGGGCAGCACAAACATTTTAAATAGGAGAACAATGAATACTGAGTACTGTTGTGTAGTGTGACCTTTCATATTAATGTTTGCCAATGTTAACAAATACTATATTCATAGTAATCTCAGAGTAATTTGAATGCTACCAAATAGTGAATGATTTGATCTGATGAGGGGTAGCAAACCCAAAGCCCCTTTCATTTACACCAAGATAAGGCACTGGAACAGTGATGCTTGGACACGGAGAGAAGAGGTTGCAGGACAGTGTGGAGTTAGTAAATGAGTTAGTAAATGCTCATTGCTGACCATTACATTGTCATTAGTTTGCAGTAAGTTTTTATTTGGCATGAACACAGATACTGATGGTAGAATTACATTTATTTTGTAATATTGTATATTGGTTTGTTTTTTTTTTCTCTGACTGGTCTGCAGCCTCTCCCTTTGCAAAATGAAGACACATAACCCTGGAAAGCAAATGCTGTTCCCAGATTCTTCACAATCAAAATCATATCCAGACACCCCCAAAGCTTTGAAGTCTTCCATAAACAGGCTTAAGGAAGGACATCTTTATAGAGTATTTCTCAAAACATTCGCTAAGTGTATCAACCAAGTTTGCTTTGGGCAAAACAATAATTTCGACGTACCTGGCTGATAGAGGTTTTTTTTGCGTCCTCCGAAATCTTTCTATGGAACTGGGATTCAAATGGGAACACTTTGAGGAATCTTCTCAGACAGCACAGGGTGCTTGTGGCGTGGAGAGACAGCTCAGTGGAGGGGAATCTATCTGCTGAATTCGCAGATGTGCCCCGAGAACTGGGTCTGCTGGGGCTAACTGGCTGTGACCGTTTTTTTTTTCCTTCCCTTTCCTCTCTTGTCTTCAGATGGCACAGCATGAAACCCACCAGCCTCCAGAAGCTTTAACTCTTTGCAGTAGAACCATTTGGGAGTGATGGTAGATGCCTGTTAGACTGTAAGTGTCTGCAGCATATGCTCCTTTATAGTTTAACTTTTTACACTGTTAAACCTGTCAAGCTCGTGATCTCTTTTTGGAATTTCTCAGTGCTATTGGAATATAAAAATGTAATCTAAAGTAATTTTTGAGTTCAAAGAAAAAATAATTTCACTATCTAGTAAAAGAAAACAGCTCCTGCTGATTGGCATACTACCGCTTTCCCTGGGAACGCTCCAGCGCGAGTGGGTAGTGACAGTGACACGGAGGGAAGGCCATGACAAATGCGTGCAACCCAGTGAGTGACAGCTGGCTAAAAGTCCAATTCGAAGTCCACTGGTCATTATGAATGTCTTTTTTCTACTTCAGTGGCCTTCTGGTCAGACCTTAAAAGACTAGTAAAGCTTTGCACCCTTCTGTGGCATTTTTCATCAGTTTTGCAGTGCTTTTCTCCAACAAAAAATAATTAGACTCTGGGAAGTCCTCTGGTATCATATCCTTTCAACAGCTAGAGGTGCCGGGGCATGGAGGATAAACCACTTGCATATCGTAGCACAGCAAATAAACAGAAAAACCTGGAAAACAATTCACCCCTCACAGCTCCCTGCCTTTGCTTTCCTGGCCCTACTTCATCCACTCCTGAGTTACAACGTCTGCTGCACAGTGTTTTAGAAATATCTCATCTTCCATTTGAAACCGCTGTGAGAATGGAAGTGGAAAGAGCTCGAAATGGAATTTAATTAGTACAGCAAAGCAAACATACTGAATGTTTGTGAAAGTTGTCTTGAGACATTGAGTAGCTGTAATGCAGGTGGGATGTGGTGACGTTTCTCAACTGAAATCCAGCAGCGCTGAGGCACGGGGCCCTGTGCCATCCGGACGGGCACAGTAAACTGTGCTGAAGAGTTGTATGCTGAAGAACTTAACTTCCCCCAAATTTAAGGGCATTCAGATCACATTTATTTCTGTTTTCAGTAGTGCCTGGATGGTATTTGACAGCTTCTTATCCAAGTGCTTGACATAGTCTGACCCTTGTTTGGGTCTGTGATCAAAGATCTACTGGCAAGAGAGATGCGAATGTTTAAGTGAAAAACCCAACCCCCAATCTTGTCTCATTTAATATTTTGCATTCATTTTATTTTCCTTCTGCCAGTTGACATGCCTTATCTTTAGAAATTCTTTTTCCAATTACTGTGGCTGAGAAGACAGAGAAATTAAAGTTTGTTGGCAACAGCATGTCAGTTTTGGATGAGATCACCCAGGTCTGTCCAAGCTGGTCTCGTGTAACTGCCAAACTGCTGCAGCAAGTGGCTTCAGAATAATCTATCTACAAGGCAAGAAAATCATGTTCAGAACGGTCCAGGTCATAGCAAGAACGTCTAGGATTTGCATCCTGAATTTATTCGGCAGAGAAACCATGTGAAAATGAATAAACAGACTTTTTCTTCACAATTGCTATTTTAATACCATTGACCTAGGTAGTATGTTTTCAGCAGATTGCTCACTGTTATGGAAGTACTTTGTTTCACTTCATTTTCTTCTTCTGCAATTAATTTCTTAAAATAATACGTGGTTTACATCTTCTTCATCTCAAATCATTCCAAATTGCATTGAGATATTTCCAGGCATTTCAGCATATTTTCTGCCAGTAAAACACACTCATCTCTGAGCTGGAACGCGGCTGGCTCCCCGTGGGCTCCGGCTCAGCAGGGAAAGGGGAGGCCACCTCACTCATTTGCGTGGAGTTACCCAGCCAGGATGCAAATTTTCTGGATATTCAGCCAGGACCCACAGGCTGAAACCTGTGAAAAAATGGCACAGGGAGTCCGGTGTCTTACGGTCTGCAATTTTCTGTCTTATCTGAAAACATCAGTAAACAGTATTTAACATGTGAGGGACGGGGGCTTTATTTCGTGGCCTCGTTTGAAATAGCTGATTGAATCCAGCTGTGCGTGCTTCGACTGTCAAATCCAGGACGATGGCACTCCAGGGGACAGTGGCTACCTTGGTTTTGAGGAGTGCTTGGTGCACGGGAGACATTACCCTTGTCATAGGCATCCAGGTGGTCTTTAGAGGGAGCAACGCTCGAGAAGCCATTCAGCCTGGAGAAGAGAAGGCTCCGGGGAGACCTTAGAGCCCCTTCCAGTCCCTAAAGGGGGCTCCAGGAGAGATGGGGAGGGACTCATGATCGGGAGTGGAGCAACAGGATGAGGGGGGACAGTTTTAAACTGAAAGAGGGGAGATTGAGATGAGATGTGGGGAAGCAATTCTTTGGTGTGAGGGTGGTGAGAGCCTGGCCCAGGTTGCCCCGAGAAGCTGTGGCTGCCCCATCCCTGGAGGGGTTCAAGGGCAGGTTGGAGGGGGCTTGGAGCAACCTGGTCTGGTGGGAGGTGTCCCTGCCCAGGGCAGGGGGGTGGAAATGGATGAGCTTTTAGGTCCCTTCCTGAACCATTGTACGATTCTGTGAAGCCATTGGAAATCCGTTAAAAAAACCCATCTGATCATGTACCGGACTGACATAGCAGCACTGAAATCAAGCAGGATCAATGTGCTTGCTTGCAATTAAAGCCCTTAATATATCCCCTAACAGCTCATAGGAGCTGGGCAGAAGAAGCACAGGTTTGTGACCATCGCAGGGGTTGGCTCTGAGGCTCGGTGACGCACTTGTGCAGGCAGACACGGCTCCCATCCCCACAGCTGTGCCCTCAATGCCTCCTGCAAACACCCCGGTGATTTAAACGGGATTAGTAGCTGTTAGGGATCACCTTGAATTGAGAGATGCTGCGAGGAGCCTCATCTGAAAGGCTTTGTCCTTTGTAAACAGCTTCTCGTAGTTTGTTCCCGTGGTTGAGATGTTTTCTCTGCTGCTCGCAGGCAGTGGGTAGTGAGGAGGAGGAGGAGGGGGAAAAGTAGGGCAGGACAGTAGAGCGGGGAGGGCTTCCTTCTGCAACTGTGGCACTGCGGATGTGGAGAGAAGGAAGGAAACAGCTGCCTGCCTCCTGGAGAGTGGGTGACCTCCCTGGGCTGCCCCACTGAAAACCTTCTGCGTCTTTCTCAGGGCAGGACGTCGCAGAACCACTCCTTTCACTTGGCGCACTCTCGAAGTGCCGTCCTGGGATGTTTGTTAAGGCGGTGACCACATACTAACAACAAACATCTCTTCAGGGCGGGCTTGAGTTCCAGTTTGCATTCCTCTCTGGGCCGTGGGGACTGCGGTTTAGAGAGATGTTGCTTTATTCCACATTGGGTGCTAGGTGGAGATCCGCAAATCTAGCACACCTTACGGGGGACATTCACCCAGGATTTATACACAAAAGAGTGTCATAATTCTGCCTACCTAATCCATAACTCCCCCTTGTAGAGCCAATTAGCTTATTGCTCTTTCCATTTAACAATTAAGACTCTTGATTATTCTTTCATTGTCTATATTATACTTAAAAGAAACACAATAAAACACCCAAAAATGCAGCAAAAAAGCCTGTATTTCACCACATTTTTTATTGTTTAATAGAACTAATAACTGTGTAATTGAAATCATGCTAATACTCACTTGACTAGCCTCTGTGATTCAATGCAGAGATTTCTGGTTTGGCTTAAACTGCTGGGAAGAAGACTGCATTTTGAGAAATAAAATTGATTTTGCACAATCTACTGATGATCAGCAAGGCTTAATGAATGGTCGCCTCAAGAAACCTCATTACAGTAATTTGGATGGATGAGCAGGAATGAAATGCAAAAAGGCATTGCTTGAATGCATCGCTTTCTGATGCTTGACTCTAAAACCACCCAGAGCCAGCACGAGGAAAGGCTCAGATATCCTTGCCTTACTTGCCTTCAAACCTCAAAGTTAGTTTAATGCCTTTTGGGAACAAGAAGATAAGGTTTTGATTTCCATAGTAGTTACTCTCTAGCAGAACAATGCAGTCATTTTATTCGTAGAGGTGTGATTGTATCCAGTTCATAAATTGTGATTCCAATCCATTATTGTACATTTTTTTCTTTTTTCATGACAGTTGAAAGAAGTCATTGCCTTGAGGCTGTGAACTGGATGATTGCTGAAGCCTTTTACTTATGTAGAATCTACCTGTTAGCTCCTTAGCAAAAGTGAGTCTTCTGGTCAGCCTGTGTTCAGCTCTTCATGTCACAGAACTTCTCTGCAGCTGACACAGGATGGTGTTCATTTGGCAGACACTCAGGAGTAAAGTAGGTGGGAAGCAGCAGAAAACAAGAGTGGAATGAAAATGAAAAATATAAAACCCTCGATAGGTTGAGGTACGTTTCTGAACACCTCTGTGGTACCATCCATCCTAACAGTATGTTCAGTTTCAGTGATGGTAGATGTTCTCCATGTGCTTGCTTTCATTCAGGGTGATGCAATGGTATCCCGTGGTTCTTCAAAATGATGGAAAACAGGGAGGAACAGGTAGTTGCAGCTTCCAGAGTGTCCCCTTCATTGAGTGAGTGAGTGGTTGTTCTTCTGACAGAACCTGGGCTTTTGTTAGGACCTATCTGCTGTTTCCTCTCCATGTGGGAATGATTCTGTGGATGTAAACACCAGATGTGCAAGGGAAGAATAGGTTCTGTGCTGGACTGTCACCTCTGTATTCCATTTTGCATCTTATTTCTTGCTTTAGATTTTTGAAGTAAAACTGTGAAGTTCTTATAAAAAGCAATGGAGGATGGATGCCAAAATGACAAATAGGATTTTCTCCCCTCTTCCAGCTTAGGATTTATTAAAATAAGAATAATTTAGTGAACTCATGTTCTAAAATATATTCTTTGGTAGTTTGTTTTTTTTTTAGAAGAAAAAAATAAGGAAAAGTGGCCTATGAATTTCAAATTCTTATATTTTCTTAACTCAAGATGAATACCTTTGACATAATTGATAGCTGATCTCCTATACTAACGCCTGCAATAACTAATTGGCTATAGGGGAGCTACTCTGGGTTTACTGCTTTGACTTGGGTAAAAATTTGGTCCATTTTCTGATAAAAAAAACTGTTAGTCTTGAGAAAGTAATCTTTTCCCATGCTTGGGAATATCTGGGGAAGTTTCTCTGCTCTTTCTTTTTTTTTAAGTAATGCTGTTTTTATGATGCTTCTCCCAATGAATACATATTGAAGTATGTGTTAGATGAAAATGTATAGGCTCGGAGAAATATGTTTAAAACCTTTAGGGATAACTTCCCAATCTCCAGACGTCAGGAGATTTCAGGTATTAAATGTCAGATTATATTCTAACAGCATCCAGTGCATGCTTTTTCATGAGGCTGAGGTGCAGGATTTTGCAATCGTAGTTCGGCTAAAACTTTGTCAAGCTGAATTCAGCGCTGCATTTGGGAGCTACCTCTGATGAATCACAAACTGGTGTTTATCCAAAGTCTTGTTGCTCCTTTCCAGCTCACAGGAGGTTAAAATATTAAGAGAGGTTTCCCAAACTCTGTAGGAAGAAGAGGTTGTGCGAAAGAGTAAGAAGTGAGGTGTAACATTTTGGTAACAGCTGGTCTGGGAACTTAATCTCAGGCTGATGGGCTGGTGGCTGCAGGACATAGCATTCACCGAGAAAGCTGCCACTCAGCCTGCGTGGGGACACAACTGGTCCCCTAAATTGCTTATCAATTTGTCTAGCTTCCTGGAGCATTTTAGAGTAAGGGAATCTAAGCTTTATTGCCAGCCCTCTTCTCAGTTGTTAATAAGTCATTTAAACTCTTGGTGACTCCTTTTTTTTGATCTGTTACTTGGAATAATATTTGTTTGCTCTTCCTCATGGGACTATTGTGAAGTTTATTTCATTAGTGTTTGTAAAGGGCTTGGAGATCCTAGACGCCAGATGCCAAAGAAAAACAAAAGGTTGTTATTACCAATTTCTTGATTAAATGTATGTATTATTTTTTGATTTGACACTAGCCTTACAAATCACTGCAGTCTTTCATATAATGACATGTACCTCAAATAGTGACTGTAATAAGTGAACAATAATGAGGAATAGAAGGCATTGCTCCCCTCTGAAACCACCGTAATTTGCATAAACCACTCTGAGAGACTGGTAAATTATATTCTGCTTGGTCAGTCCACAGAGAGATTAATACTGGTTTGTTTTTTTTAAAACATTAGAAAATTTAAACTTCAGGTTGTGTGTGTGTGTGTTTATATCTTCAGAACATTAGTCTTCCTTACGAGCTGGCAATCCAATAAAATTAGAGTTTGACATTAGAAATCATGCTTTGTTTTCCTGCTGGGCTCTGAACAATTCTTCTTCGGTCTTATTTGACTTTACAACATGTTTGGCAGCCTTTCCTTAGTGTAGTTGATTTGAAGTTTTGCTGAAGAATTAAGCATTTGTTCCCAAAAGACACTTCTCAATACTGTGGTAAATCAAGAGAAGACACACGGGAACATGTGAAGATCAAGCACTGAGTCTATAATGCATTCTTGCGTCTTTATCACATTTATTTATGCAAACTGGTCATTTACACTTTTTAGTTGTTGCCACCGTGTGAGACGTGTGCCCATGTGCTCGCCTGTGTTTTTCTGCTTCTAGTAGTCTGATCCTATGTGTATAAAAAATTTATTAATATTGTTAAGTAGTTATCGTCACACCGCTGTTAAAATGCATTGACACAGGTTTTGTAAGTGAGGGGCAAGGATAACTCCGTGGTTCCCCAAGAGCTGCTTCAGGGCCATTCCTTCCTTTAGGCGCCGTAGAGCGATGAAGATGGGCTGGAAAGCTGTTGCGTGTGACTGAAGAGGGGAGCTTTCAAGTCCAGAGAAGTATCTGTGGGGTTCCTTCAGCTCTTGGGGTTTATTCCCATCTCGAGAGTGGTCCTCGCCTTCCTACATGGCTGCCCAGTTCTGTCGTACCCTCCCCGTCCCGTGTGCCGGCTCAGCACACGCTCACCTCATAGTGGTCAAATGTGCCCTCCGAAATCTGGGTCCAGTGAGCAGTGGACCTGCAGAATCATGGGCTTGCTGTGCGTTTGGAATGTAGGGGTGTCCCAGCCCTTAAATCCAACACGCTGGGGAGCGGTGTCCCTCGGGGGTTGTAAGACTGCACAATTTAAAGTGAGGGGGGAGTGAACACCTCCAAGAGCACTTCTGCAGCCCCTGTTACCTAAGGATTTACATTTCACAGTCTCTCCCTTTGCACTTAAAATTACTATGTCCGCTTGAATTTGGGGGGAAATGTGTAAAGTCCCACTTGACAAGATCAGGGCTTCAAAAGGAGAGAAGAAAAAGTTGACATTCTGGTGCTTATCTGTGTGTACTGGGGACTCCTCAGTCAGTTTGTTTTCTGCCAACAGATACATACGGCTCTTTTCCTTCTCTTGCAGAAACAGATACACAGTCAAGGTGTGGATCATGGGAGAGCAACCGCTAAACAACAGCGTCCTTGATCAGTTTATTAATAGTCACGAGCAATCCTATGAAGAGTTCCTAAATACATTCACTTATCTTTTGAAAGGTATGTAGCTTCCCAAATCTCCCATTAGAAATCCCAGCCAGAAGGGAAGGTAAAAAGAGAAGCAGTAGTATTTTAGTATCTGTTCTGCTACTTACGTGCTCTGTGACCTTCAGCAAATCCTTGTGATGCTTTTGTTTCTATATCAGCGGTGGGACCCCTGAGAACAGCTTTCCTCAGCCTGGTTCAGAGGCTGCTCAGGTCGGTCTTCACAGGTGTTTAACCGTGGTTTGCTTGCTTTAGGGAGCTGGGCCAGCGTGCACTTTTTGGAAGGATAGGCTTTTCCTAACTACATCCTGCATTGTTTTGCTAGAAGAGTTTCCCTAAAAGAAGAAGAGCGTAAGGAAAGTATGTGATAGTATGAAATGGCCTAAAATTAGGGGTGTCCAATTTGGAGAAGTTCACAGATTTACTAACACTGGCTTGCTGTGCTGTGCTGTGGTGTGCACCAAGCGAACAGGTCAGTTGGATTAAGGCACATCAGAATATCCGATTAGAATAATTAGGCTGAAAAGGTCTTGTGCTCTGCAGATGAAAGAAAAAGAGGGGCTAACCTTGATCTGAATGGCAGCCTGTTCAGATCTGGATCCAAATTCTGTAGCTCAGGTTCATTTCTTTTGGCCGTGTTAAGTCAGGTGCCATAAAAATAAATACAAGCTACATATTGCTCACAGTTCTCTTTACCACAGCTTTGCACTAAAAATGATGTCCTCATCTTCTTGCAGAAGCACTGTATTTTTCAATTACAGCATGTGGCATGCTCCATTGGCTGGCACTCAGAATCTGTCCTGTCCTTGTCCTTCAGGCAGAAGTGAGTGTCAGTCACAGGCACTGAGCGGAAAACCAGTGGGGGACTGGGAGCTGCCATAGAAATAATCTTGTGGCAACCTTCTGTCTCCTCCCAATGAAAAATAGAAGAGAAAGGAGACACTGGGGGATGAGATAAGAGGACTGAAAATTAGGTTCTGGTCTTCTTTATGTATGATTGATACACTGGGGATAGCTGCTATCTTAGAAGCATGCTGCATATCATGATGCTACTTGCAAAAAGCCTCAGCCTCTATTTCAGTCACTTTCATTGTCACTATAGCGTCTGCCATTAAAGCTGTATAAAAGGTAGAGATTCAGCTGAATCGGAGGCTTAGAAATGCAGTTTCCTATGCTGGTGTAGACGAAACAGCTCAGCTTGTTTTCCTCCCGTCTTCATTTTCCTTTAAAAATACCCAAAGGTGCTGGTTTACATTGGAAACTAATAACCTGCAAAAATTCCAGTTAAAGCTCAAGGCATTTTAGCATCAGAACAGTGCAAAATACTTTATAAAATATCACATCCTTAGTTTCTTAATTTTGCATTTGAAAAAGTCATTTAGCTTTAATTTTTTTTTTAAAAAAACCCCAACAACTGTGATAGCTTAATAAGACTATCTGCTAATAAGCTCCAGAAATTTTCACTTTTATGTATGAGTTCGGATATTTGGGAAGCGGTGAGGGACCTGCTCCAGCACCTGGACACAAACAAGTCTATGGGCCCAGATGGGATTCACCCGAGGGCACTGAGGGAGCTGGTGGAAGTGCTTGCGGAGCCACTCTCCATCATTTACCAGCAGCCCTGGGAAACTGGGGAGGTCCCAGCCGACTGGCATCTAGCAAATGTGACGCCCATCCACAAGAAGGGTGGGAAGGATGATCCAGGGAACTCCAGGCCTGTCAGTCTGACCTCGGTGCCTGGGAAGGTCATGGAACAGATCATCCTGAGTGCCATTATGCAGTGCATGAAGGACGCCCAGGTGATCAGGCCCAGCCAGCACGGGTTCACGAGGGGCAGGTCCTGCTTGACAAACCTGATCTCCTTCTATGACAAAGTGACCCACTTGCTGGATGAAGGAAAGGCTGTGGATGTTGTTTACCTGGACTTTAGCAAGGCCTTTGATACAGTCTCCCACAGTATCCTCCTGGAGAAACTGGCTGCTCGTGGCTTAGATGGGTATACTCTGCACTGGGTTAAAAACTGGCTGGAGGGCTGGGCCCAGAGAGTGGTGGGGAATGGAGTCAAATCCAGTTGGCGGCCAGTCACGAGTGGTGTCCCACAGGGCTGGGTACTGGGGCCAATTCTCTTTAACATCTTTATCAATGATCCGGAGGAGGGGATCGAGTGCACCCTCAGTAAGTTCGCAGACGACACCAAGCTGGGTGGGAGTGTCGACCTGCTGGAGGGTAGAGAGGCTTTGCAGAGGGATCTGGACAGGCTGGATCGATGGGCTGAGACCAACAGGATGAGGTTCAACAAGGCCAAGTGCTGGGTCCTGCATTTGGGTCACACCAACCCCAGGCAGCGCTACAGGCTGGGGGCAGAGTGGCTGGAGCTGCCCAGCAGAAGAGGACCTGGGGGTGTTGGTGGACAGCCGGCTGAACAGGAGCCAGCAGTGTGCCCAGGTGGCCAAGGAGGCCAGCAGCATCATGGCCTGTGTCAGGAGCAGTGTGGTGAGTAGGTGACTGTCCCCCTGTACTGGGCACTGGTGAGGCCCCACCTCAAGGGCTGTGTCCAGTTTTGGGCCCCTCACCACAAAAAAGACATTGAGGGGCTGGAGCGGGTCCAGAGAAGGGCAACGGAGCTGGTGAGGGGTCTGGAGAACAAGTCTCTTGAGGAGAGGCTGAGGGAGCTGGGGGTGTTCAGCCTGGAAAAGAGGAGGCTGAGGGGAGACCTTCTCGCGCTCTATAACTACCTGAAGGGGGAGTGTAGAAAGGTGGGGGTCGGTCTCTTCTCCCAAGGAACAGGCGATGGGACAAGAGGAAATGGCCTCAAGTTGCACCAGGGGAGGTTCAGATTGGAGATTAGGAAAAATGTTTCCATGGAAAGGGTTATGAAGCCTTGGAATGGGCTGCCCAGGGAAGGGGTTGAGGCACCATCCCTGGAGGTGTTCAAAAGACAGATAGACATGGTCCTCAGGAATATGGTTTAGTAATTTTTATTTCCTATTTCTTATTTATTTTTTTGTCAGAGTTAGGTTGATGGTTTCACTAGATGAACTTAAGGTCCCTTCCAACCTAGACAATTCTATGACTCTATGATTCTGTTTACTGTGGGGATATATTTGTGGTTACTGTCAAGTAAAATCTGACCATTTTCAGATTGCCTTTCTGAGTTTGGCCTGATAATGGTGTTGATCTAGCCACCAAATCTTTGTACAGTGAGCATTCATGTCAAAATTTGCAGTCCTGCTCAATTGCATACAGGGACAGCTATTTGGATACGTAAATAACTAAGCCCATTCATTTGTGTGGCTAAAAATATGTAGGAGCTCTTTAGAGAACATGCCTTGATAAACATTCCCATCTGATAGATTTTTGACTGTCATGCCGTTGGGAAGATAAGACGGATTGGGATTCTGAGGGATTGGGTCCCACTGATTTCACAGGGTACCATACAAGGTGATTTTCACTTGCCCGTGGATTTATCCTAGCTCTGTCGTTGGGATTATTGCAAGAGTATTTTCACCAGGAGTTTCTTCATTGTTCTTGAAAGCGTCTCATAAGAATCTGATACCCTAGTTAGTGTTTCATTTTTCTTCATTAGTTAAATTTGCACACTGAAATTAAAAAGAATGTACCTGGAGTACAAAACCTCAAGCATCCTTGACTGTTCTGGCCTGTCTAAAAAGAACCCTTTAGGCTATAAACATCATTTATATAATTTAAACATCATTTATCATTTATAAACATCATTTAACCCAACATTTGGTTCTGCTGCTGAGAGAATGGTTCCATTCTTGTAAATATGGGAAACAAGATTAATGAATTTTTGCATTCCTGACTTCCATTGGCTTTTTAAGATCGCAAATAATCTAATCAAGACAACTGCATTTTTAGAATGTTGCCTTTTTACATCTAAATGTGTGATATTACCTGTGGCTGCTCTATAGAGTAAGAATAGAGATCCTATTCTTCCATGTGTCATTTGAAAAGATCCTCCCTTAGCTCAAGTAGAACAAGCTGTAAAGCTTTGCCAAAGTTTTCATCATCTAGAAAAAGAAAAAGACCACCTCTTGTGCAAATCCAAAGCAAAGATATTAGTAAAAGGAATCATGTTATTAGTCATTTACATTTTATTTNAGTCATAATACGTTCATTTGTGCTGCTCTTAGCATCACTGAACCCCCTTATGCTTGTGCCAAGTTATCCGTTTAGTTTTGTTACTTTGTTCTTTTAGCTTTGAGTATGAAAAAAATCTGATAATAAACCAGCTAACGGGTGTTTGCTCTGAGGTTGTGCCACTTCACTGTGATTGTTAAGTCCAAAGAAAAATCTTAACAGTGATTTCTTGGCTGTGCAGTTGAAGAAACCTTGGAAGAGTTGGATTTACAAAGGAATCGATGACGCAGATTTCTGTAGCAGTGGTCAATGAGTGGTCTCTTCAGAACTAAACACTTCCTGGAAAAGCTTTGGACAAAATCTCGTGGAAATAGACCTAATCCCTCCTTTAAAAAAAAAAAAAAAAAAAAAAAAAAGTGCCACACAGGGCAAGAGGCTCTTTCAGATCTTTGGAAGTGTTTGAAATCTGGTCGAGAGAACTATGATGTACGAAATTAGAAGGCAGCATCTGCTCATTTTTCCAAACTCAGAGGAAGATTGGGAAATGCACTGGAGCATGAAATATCTCCTATGACCTTCTACAAAAAATAATAAAAAAAAAAACAAACCCAAATGATCCAAGCTTCAAATTTTTCATCTAGATTACAAATTACTCCTCTCCCACTTCTGAAAATAGGAGATCCTGGATCAGTCAGCTGCACAGAAAAATGCTGCCATAAATAAAATTCTTATCCAAACCCAAGTTTAGATTCATATTCTTTCCATGGTCCTGGGCATTTGGCCACTGGGATTAAATTCAGTCCGTTCCTGCTGTTAATTTTGCTCTGTTTCCTATACCTCGTGCTGCCTGGCTCTGCACTGATGCCTGAGGACTTTGATCAGAGCCCTCTCTAAGCAAACTGAACCTTGGAAAGACACTTGGTAGCCTCAAGGCTGCTGTTCAGGTGCTTCTGCGCCGAAGAAGCTGTCAAACGGAGGAAGCTGTAAAGTGGCCACTTCTCTGCTTCCAGGTGGCCCGTGAGAGCCCTCATCTGGGTCGTGAGCGGATTGATTCAATTCCCCAGTAAGAGCTGAGCGATGTATTTAGTTCACAGTCCATTTGAGGGTAGCTGTCTGCTTCCTTTTTAACCACCTCCAGGAAAAAGAACAACTTTAAACTTCCTACATAAGTGTCAAGTGGAGGCACTTTACAAATGTGAGTCTTAACAGCAGAAAACTATATAAGAAATGACAGTAAATTCACTTTAATTTTAAAAATGGACCAGTAGGACAATGCTAACCCCAAGAGAAATTTGCAGCCTTCTTCCTATGAGTGGATTTGCCAATAAAAGCAACTTGGCAGTTCAATAAAACTAATTAAATTAATCTGTCATCCCCAGGGAACTTAAACAGGGCATGAAATAGGGAAATGGCATCAATTCAGAGCTTTTTATTGATGTGTTGTGCTGAATCATTGGAAAGAATTGGTTGGGAGAAAAAAATTGTGATTTTCTATTGATCATAAATTCGGTAGCTATCTCTACATAACCTTCATTCAATAGAGTATAAAATCAAGTATTGTACAGAGCCCCTGAAATGGGGATGCAAACATAATAGATTATTCTTGAAATAATACTAGCGGGTCTGGTTTATGGGTATTTTTTGGCCTTAGATCTCATTGGTATTTGCTAAGCAAAGTATTTCTTCTTCATCTTCAAAATTAGGTGTAAAGAGGGGAAATGACTAGTGTGTGTTTGCGCAGTCGCTCGCTGGCAGCACCAGATAAGGACAGAGGCACTCGGACTCCTAGAAAGTTCAACAAGCCTGGAACAGTAATGCTTCTCTAATAGCAATTATTTGTTCTTTTCTGTGATGCCTTTATTAATAAAGATTGTTTAAAGATTGTTTCAGGTGGAGAAAAATGTATTTTCATTCTGTTCCATAATTTAGTTTTTCTAGAATGTAGAAGAGGAAAAATACTTGATAATTTTGCTGTTGATACTTCAATACAGATTCCATCCTGTAGCTGCATATTGGCTGTGGCTGAATTCTGTAGTACCAGAAAGAGCAGTAACAGAAGGAACTCTTGCTCTAGCTCAGCACCTTGCCTTGAGAGGCATCAAAGTCTGCTAAACGCAGCTGTTGGCGAAGCTTCCTGTCATTGCAGTGAGGTGAGGAAGCACTGATAGCCCTCTTCTCCAGATGTGGAGATGACACAAAGCAAATAGTGTTGGAGATCAGAGCCTTTTAGCAGCTCGACAGGAAAAAAGCTGGAGTGATCTCACTTCCAATTTAATGCTGAACTCTTTATAGTATTGTGTGCTTTTCTGTGTCCAGTATAAAATATAAAAATGATTGATCACATATCCAGTATAAAATATAAAATCACATAGAAATGCCTAATTTCAAAAAAGTAGATCTTTGCCTTTAAAAAAAAATCGTGCTGTTTTGAAGATGCCTTAATGTCTTAATTCTAATATCCAAAACTGAGCATTTTTGAAACTTTAGGGCTCTCTGACGTTTTATTAATTTGTTCCCACCTGTTGTAAGCTTTTTGTGATATTATTTGTTAAGAAAGGAATACTTTGTAGGAACATCTCAGATGCTTTTAATTCTATACAATTCGCTTGTTTCCCACAGTGCTGATCTACTTACCTGCTAGTGCTGGATTCTTCCAGAGCACAACTGCACAGAAGCTTTTTGAAATCAATTCTGTACTGATTTGTTAGTATATCACTTGGTCTTTTAAAGCGTTCCCAACATAACTATTTAATGTACTTTCCTTGTGCTGAGGGTGAATTTAAGCACATTTGTGGTTGCTTTGACTGTAAAAAAAAAAAAAAAAGCAAATGTAACAAGCACAGTGCTTATTTAATTAATAAACTCAAATACATTCTGTTTCTTGTAGCTAAGGTTCGAAGTATGGCTTTTGATATCATCTGCTGGAAGAAGCAGGATTTTGCTAATGGCGCAGTGATGAAATGGTCAAATGCACATTTGCCTTGTTATTTAACTGACTGCTCTATAATATTCAAAAGGAGAAGGTAACCAGCGACAGCACTGCTCAACCGTGGAAGAATAATACATATTTTGAAATGATCTGCTGGGGTGAGTGTGGTACAAACAGGAAATAGTGCCCCTTTTCTCACCCTGACACTGTGCGGCACAAAGGAGATGTAGATATCGATGCCGATAAACGCTGCATAAAGCCAGAACACACAGGTTCCAGCAAGCAAAAAGGGAGGGATACCGGTACGGCAAAAGAACAGTTAAACTGCTGAAAACTAAGAGCCGAGTGAATTTTGAAGAAGTATTGCTGTGCGTTAAGCTGAAGCAGGTGTGTGAGAGCGGCTGGGATGTACGTGAGGGTAACAGTCATTTGCCTTTCCCCTGAAGGAGCGCTTACCGAAAAAAAAAGTTCTTTCCTGTCTGTTTTTTAAACATACTGCAGTAAGGCAAGTATCCAAAACTGGCAGTCAGAGACATAACTGGGATTTAAGAGTTTACCCTTAAGTCAGGAACAGTCCTACTGAAGTTCCTTGTTCCGGCCCATGGGGTGTGTATTTATCCTGGCTGAGGACATGGGGGAGGGAAATTTCCTTAGAAAATTGGCATTCCTCAGAATCGAATCAAGGCCATATTACTGATTATAATAGAAGTTGAACTTTTCTGAAGGGAAAAAAGAGGTACACAATCATTTTTGCTGATTATTTGTCATTTAATCAGGGTAAGATCAAAGACATTAGGGAAAAAGGCTGATGTAGAGAGGGAAGATTCCGGGCATGAAGGAGTTGCTCTTACTGCAGTGAAGAGAAGGGGATTCGGCAGCAAAAGATGCCTTTGTTTATTAGAGGTGAAGTTTAGAAATGGAAGATCACAATGCTTGATGTGTTACAAATATTGATTTGCACACTTGGACAAGTAACTTGTTATTTTCTCTGCTGTACACATCAAGTTGCTTTGACAAAAGAGTTCCGATGGCTCAGTGCGAGGTCACTGCCATCAAAATCAGTGAGGCTTTTGGTTGACTGAGACTGGGATGGGACTTTAGGAAATCAGATACCCAGGGGTAGACAATTCAGGGTTTGCAGATAGGATATAGTGTCTACGGAACACCCACTGCCTTTCTGGGTGGCAGCAGGAGACTGGGCAGGATGCCCCAAGACTCTTCAAACACCCCTATATGAATAAAGTTTAGGTGCCTGAATTGCACCTTGTGGACAGGCATATAGGTCCCTGATGCTGAAATCCTTCAGGTACTTACTGTATGGGATGTTTGGGCTTTTTTGTCATGAAAAGTTGGACAAACAGCATTGATTTTCCCTGCATTTAAATACATGGGAAGAGGAAGGTAGCTCGAGAATGTAAATCAGAGCAGGTTTTCCAGGCTAAGCAACTTTAAAATAAACCACTATGTCCTGTCCTCAGCTGGGCGATGTACGAGCAGGGGGAGGCTGTGGGTTTTGATTGGGTTAGTGGACAAAATGTGGGAGCTGGTTTGATTGAATTATCAAAAAGAAACAAAGGCTTAAAAAATTACCTTCCCAACAAATTGGATTTTCGGCCTTGAAATTTGTTTTTTCCTCTTACAGCTTGGCATTTAGGGTAAATGAACGCAGCACCATACAAAGGTTTACATACTTGCAAGTAGGTAAATCCAGGTATCTTTCCTCCAGCTGCGGTCTTTTGAACATGTCAAAGGGATATTTCGGGGAAACATTTCAGTGACGGGGTTTGTTCTTGTTTTAAAATGGGGCCGTTTGCCACGATGATGTGTTTGAAGAATGAAGACAGTGAATGAATGTGCAATTTGTACCAGTGACCTCTGTGCGAGACAGTTACTGTGCTACTGGGAGTAAAATTACTTTGTGTTCAGGAGCCCTGCAAAAAGTCACTGCGTTATTTGAATCCCAGGTTTTCCATCAAGGCATAACTTGGAAGGGATTCAAGGGATTCACAGCCCTTCTGCCAGCCCTCAGTCCAGCATTTTGAGGACAAAACAAGTAAATTGGAACTTACAACACTAACTTTGCTGTTTAATTTTCTTTTTTTTATAGTTAAAGGGTCCTGCTTACCATTCTCACTCAATTTGTGTTTTTGGAGTGAATTTATTGAATTGCAAAAAGGAGGGAAATACCTGGTAGTTGTGTTGTTTTGTCCAGTGTCTTATCCCAAGTCAGGCTTTATAGGGTATATTATTGATTGCTGTGTTGAAATGTTTAAAACCATGAGACTTTTATCATTATTTTGGGGCTATTGTTTCGTATAACAGATTTCACTGACGGGAAGTTTTTCCTGATAAACCTGGTAACTCTCTTCTCTGGCTTTGTGATCAGTGACTCCATTATTCTTTGAAATATGTAAGTGATCAGTGGATATTGTCAAATGTTTCCCTTCCAAACTGGAAGAGAAAAAGGATTTTAAACAACATAGAGGATAAATAGCGGGGGAAAAAAAAAATTATCGAGCTGGATATACTTTCTGATAGAAACATGTTTCTGAGGTGTTGTCATGGTTTTGGCCGGGATGGGGGTGAGTTTCTTGCTGGCAGCTGGAGCAGTGCTGTGGCTTGGCTGCAGTGAATGGGAAGAGTGTGACAGGGCACTGGTGTTCCTGGCTGTCTCTGAGCTCTCGAGGCCTTTTCTGCTCCTCACTCCACCCCAGCGATGGGCTGGGAGGGGACACAGCTGGGATAACTGACCCCAACTGCC
>QJSC01021735.1:1183302-1286520 GCA_003697955.1 Calidris pygmaea | reverse complement strand
GGTTCCTTCCAACCCAAACCATTCCATGATTCCATGATTCTGTGGTTTGGAGTCACGGTGCTTGTCTTCCCCAGTAACCATTACTCCTGACGGAGCCCGGCTTTCCTGGGGACGGCTGAACACCCGCCTGCCCAGGGGAAGCAGGGGATGAATTCCTTGGTTTGCTTTGCTTGTGTGCATGGCATTTGCTCTACCTATTCAAATGTCTTTATCTCAGCCCATGAATTTTTTCTCACTTTTAATTCCCAATTGTAGGTGTGAGCGAGTGGCGCTGTGGTCCTGGCTGCTGGCTGGGGTTGGACCAGGACGAGTCTGCAATGCACTTCCCAGCGCCACACAGTTATGATGGATACGGCTCTTGAGAGGCTCAGATTTACTTTCCTAGGGCCCTAAGCTGGCTTGTTACTTGATCGTTAAGGTACTGACAGTGGAGTTGTCAGACCGAAAAACTCTCTGCAGAGTGAATATGTGACTCCATCAGTTCAGCCTTCTGCTTCTGCTATTTTTTCTTGTGTTTGTATCCCTTATTTTGGACTTTTGTCACATGCTGTAAAGGCCAATGTTGTATATCTGGGTCTTTGCAGGTTGAGAACTATGACTGTGAATTATCAATTAGCCAATTATCACCTAGTCAGGGGGAAGACAGAGTGATCCTCTTGCTGGCTTGAATGTGATCCTTCCTCCTTCCCCTGCTCTTTCAAAAGGAAGGACAGGAATGGTTTACATTCAGAACACTGCCAAAGGAATTCAGATGTGATATTTCTCTGCAGACTGTAGTCCCTTTAAATTTAGAACAATTTATGTGTGTTGTTTTTACTAATATATTTTAAGATCATGACTTACTGCTCCAGGAGAGCCAGTTATGTGATGCGTACATTGAGAAGCTATAGGTGTCAGTAGTTAGTTTGGACATCTCAAGGGGGATCTTACTGGCCCTGGGGGACGGTGCTTGAGGCCAGCAACACAATGTTTGGTTCGCCTCCTGCCTCCCAGGTCTGTGGCACAGCCGATACTCCGTCCGCAGCACGCGTTCAGGCATGTCACAACCCCTCTGGGTTGCTTAGACTTTCTTTTTTTTTCCTTGCTGAATTTTTCTTCACTTGTGGTCATGAATCCGGTATGACACTGCAGTTGAGTGTTTCATCAAATGTAATGTTTAATAGTCGCTCCAATGGTCTTACCCAGAAAGAAGTTTCTGACAGCAGTTTCTGATGCATGTCTTAGGAAAAGGGGTAGTGCTTCTAGCTGCAGTCTAGGGTTGGTAAATGGCACACAAATAGCATGAATGCACTTGATTTCTTATTAGCTCATTTAATCTATCTAGCTTTTTAACTGTGACAATGGCTCGGCTGTCCAGAAAGTCTATAACCTAATATAGTAAGTTTGTCAGCTCATGTGTGCTGTCTAATTTCAACTGTCCAACTACGTGTCATAGGTCTTTTGATGCTAAAAGTTACGTTATTTTATTTGGAGAATTCAGAACCTGCATTTCAGAGAAGGGTGATTCATGTCTTAGAAGAATGACCACAGTGGTATTGAAGACAGGCATGGGCTTGTTCAAGATGATCATGTTTATTCAGAGCCTGTCGGTGGTCTGAATTATGGTGCTGATCATTCCAGTTGGTGATGCCTTTTGAATCTCCGTTGATCTGGCTGAGAGCAGTGTATGGCTTCCAGAAGCTTGTTCTCACTTCTCATACAGAAAGGCTCCTGAGGTGCACGGGGAGGGTGCTGGGTCCTCTGTCCTTATCGTTACTCTTTAGGTCTCCACGTGTTTGACTGCGTAATTTGCTAGTACACACAAACTCTGCAATGCATTAATATCCTTTTGTGCCTTGTCAGGCTTTAGTATAGAACTTGTCAGTTCTTATTATAAAGTAGGGAGTCTGTCCTGTTTTGCCACTACAATAACAAAAGCTTGAAGCTTTTTGAGCTGGTCATCTAGTTCTTCCTGTAAAACAGGGTGACAATAAAAATACCTTCAAATAGTGGGTGACTATTTTACCTGTCGAAAATCCTGTTGCATTTCCATGGCATGAAGCAGAGACTGTGTAGGAAGAAGAGATTGCCCATAGGTACTGCTGTTTCCAAATAATGTTTTAGGAAAGTACTTGCTGAAAAGGCAGGGAGAAGCCAGATTTTATAGCAAGAGACCTGGGATTTAGGAATTATTCAGAGGATCCATCTGTGGTCTGAGCATTAAAATCTGTTTGCTAGATTGCTTTGGTCTGGTGCAATTTACTTTCTGTGAATCTTGACTCATGTGAGTGTGGCCTTTCAGTTGTGCCTAGGCTGCCAGCCCTCCCTGTGTGTCGCTGCAGCACACAGCTCTCCCTGGGCATTAATAACTCTTTGGTGGGTGGCTCAATGTAGTAACCCCAAGGACATCATTAAAACTCTCCACAAGAATAACTTGAATGCCTGTAACATGTAATTATGCTTTACAAATGCACTGAAGTGCTTCTTATTTTTACAAAGTAGGTTTTCCAAACTAAACCCAGGACACTCTGTTAAATGAGCATTTATTTTTCATTAAGAACATGTGGTGTGAAGTTCATTGGAATTGATTGTCCTATAGCTGCTCTGTATTTGATCATGGGACTTTTAAAATAAAAAGTCCTGCATTTTTATTTTGGCCATGATTAGGCTATTTTTTGCCATGTTGAAGGAAAAAAAACCTACTCAGCATGGGTTCCAAAGTCCATACTTCCATGCACATGCCTGTACTGGTCTGGAATCGGCTCCTGGATCCCGTCTACTGTTGTGATTTCATTTGATGGTCACCTGTCTGCATGCTAATTCTGCTCTGTGCTCCATGGACCTGGCTGGTAGGACAGTCAGAAGCCCTAATAATTGTCTTAACTTTGCTCTTGTTGTCCGAGGAGTGATGAAAGGTCTGAAAGACACCACAAGCTGTCATTGAAAGACACAACTCTGTTTCTGAATACTTCCTTATTTTCAGTGAGGGCCCAATTAGCTGCTGTTAATGTATAAAATAAACACGAGAGAAGTTATTCCAACCTCCTGTCAATGCGAAACTTTTTTCCAGTCTGTCTTTGAAGCCCAAAGGAATCCCCTCGGGGAGCAAACCTGCTTGAATATCTGTATTTAATCTTTAATATCAGGAGCTAAACCTCTGGCAGTTACATATCACTGGCAGGTTGCTGTTTGTGAGTCCTGATTGCAATTAAAAAAATACTTAGTCCCACAAGTTTCCTGCCCAGTCAAATGTAGGTCCGTGTGTTTTGGACCAGATCATGACTGCTTATCATCATGACAATCACAATCCTTTCCCGTGCTTGGTAAAAGTGGGGTCAGGCGTGTGGGGGAAGATGTGCACTGGAACTGCTTCAGTGACCAGGGGATTTTGTGAGCCCGGGTCTCAGAAGTCTCCACAGAGGGACCTGGACAGGCTGGATGGATGGGCCAAGGCCAATGGGATGAGGTTCAACAAGGCCAAGTGCCGGGTCCTGCATTTGGGTCACACCAACCCCAGGCAGCGCTCCAGGCTGGGGGCAGAGTGGCTGGAGCTGCCCAGCAGAAAAGGACCTGGGGGTGTTGGTGGACAGCCGGCTGAACAGGAGCCAGCAGTGTGCCCAGGTGGCCAAGGAGGCCAACAGCATCCTGGCCTGTGTCAGGACCAGCGTGGCCAGCAGGAGTAGGGCAGTGATGGTGCCTCTGGACTGGGCACTGGTGAGGCCTCACCTCGAGGGCTGTGGTCAGTTTTGGGCCCCTCACTACAGGAAGAACATTGAGGTGCTGGAGCGTGTCCAGAGGAGAGCCACCAAGCTGGTGAGGGGTCTGGAGAATAAGTCATCTGAGGAGAGGCTGAGGGAACTGGGCATGTTGAGTTTGGAGAAGAGGAGGCTGAGGGGAGACCTCATTGCCCTCTACAGCTCCCTGAAAGGAGGGTGTCGAGAGGTGGGGGTTGGCCTCTTCTCCCAAGGGAATCATGAGAGGAGCAGAGGAAATGGTCTGAAGTTGGGGCAGGGGAGGTTTAGATGAGATCTTAGGAAGAATGACTTTGCTGAGAGGGTGGTCAGGCCCTGGAACGGCCTGCCCAGGGAGGTGGTGGAGTCACCATCCCTGGAGGGATTTAAGAAACGTGTAGACGTGGCACTTCAGGGCATGCTCTAGTGCTGAGATTGTTGGGTTGTATCTGTCTGTGAGTGGGTGTGGTGTGGGTGGCTTTTTTTTTGTTTGTTTGGTTTGTTTTTTGTGGTTGGACTCGATGATCTCAAAGGTCCCTTCCAACCATGAATGTGATTCTGTGATTCTGTAATAAGCACAGCTGCTGGGCTTTTAAGACTGGACCCGTGAGCGTTGGGAGTGTGTGTCTTGGGTAATGAGGAGGGGTCTCTGGTTTTCATTTTAAAAGTGTACATCTCCAGTAGCTCGGTGGAGTGTGGGTTTATCGTGGTGTCACAGGGCAGAGACCCTTCACACGTGTTGGTGTTTGCCATGCCAGGTGAAGGCATGGGCACAAATGTTATGTGCCATTTTGTGCAGTATTCCAAGAGCATTGAAACAAAATTTTAAAATAAAAGCTAAGCTGTAACCTTACTCACTATCTTGCCTTTTTGTGTATTTCAGCTCTGGGTTTATTTTATCAAGTTTTCTCTATATTGCGTAAGCTTTTGAGACAATGAATTCTTCAGAATTGAGGAACAGGTAATACTCTGTGCTTGAAGTTCAACCTGCATATTTGGTTTTATGATAAAGATTGCAAAATTCATGTGTATCATGCACATGGGAGCTTCGAGCATGAGAAGAAAAGTCAAGGTGTAAAATAAGTCAATATTAGATCTAATGAAATTCATGTTTTTCTTTTTCCTGGATAGTGCGTTATGTGATCTGATCTGCTGTGATTCTCCTTGCAGGGGAAGAGGGGAAGACAATTCAAGGAAGCAAAGTGGACTCCCCAAGAAAAACATTTTCTACTTCTGAATTATCAGACAGCAATAAACAGGCTGGCTCACCTGGAAGAAGCAAAGAAATGTGGGTGTCTCTTCCACCACAGATGTCAAATGAGAATGAGGTAATGAGTTAACATTTGTCCGTGAGGACAAGCACCACATTCAAACAGATGAAAATGTGGGGAGATACACTGTCCAAATGTTAGAAGCCAGTGGTATTTATCCCAACGGAGGCAAATATTTAAAATACTACCTAAGTGTGCAGTGCTTACAGAAGCACCTGCAGGGATCACGTTTGGCAGTGGCATTTGCTCTGCTGAAGAGCTTCCCTAATCTGACTAATAAATAAGGCACCCTGCGAGGACCTTTGTAATGCTTTCCCTGGCGGCCGCCGCTCACAGCAGAGGTTGGCAAAAAAGCAAGAAGTCTTGAGAGTATGAACGCCAGCCTCCACAGATTTATTTTGTTTATTGGGGATGTTAGCAGGCGCTGAATCCTGTGTTACTGCAGCTAGATTGCTTCAGCTAGCTAAAGTCAACAGTAGGCAGGCCAGAGGCATTTTTAATCTTCTGAAATATATGAGATTAGGGATTTAATGTGTAGGGACAGGAAAACAACAGACATCATCTGGAGAGAGCGAGATGGAAATCTGAGTCCGCTTGTTAAGAATTTCTGCCCTCCTGCCTGAATAGCAAATAACTAAGCTGTGGTCTAGCCTGTGCTCAGAAATTCCCTTCATTAAACTTTTTATTAAAAGAGAAGCAGCAGGTCATTTTGCACAATACATGGGGCAACACACTGAAGTGCCATCAAATGATGGGCCTGCCAGGCCTCAGTCAGAGAGCACAAGCTGTCATTTTCCTCCCTATTAGCACATGCTTTGGATGGGGAATCAAGCAAGGCTTTTAAAGTGATCACATTCTGTCCGTTGATTGTGCAATAATAATGACAAGAACCTTTTTGTCATTTTCCCCATGAAGAATATGGTTGCCTCATTGGGATAGTCTGCTTTTGGGTGCCTCACTGCAGCCACTTGCGCTTGGCTTTCTGTCCCATAAAGCCATGTGCGACTTCTATTATCCTTTATTTAATGGAATGTCTTAATACTTGGTTTTGTTGCTACAGAAAAAAAAAAAGTGTTTCAGGCATGGCTGCACATTTTTGTCACGTCAGCAGTTTAAGAAACAAACACAGCAATAGTGGAATGCATCAGAAAAATTGCTAGCGTGGTAGCGGAAGGAGGTGGAGATGCAGCAGGTTGGACACTAACTTTTAAGCCTGCCCTGAAGCAAGGAAAGAGGGAAGAACTGCTATTGAAAGCAACGCTGCTGTTCTAAATGGTGCTTTTTAGGCGTGTTGTCATTACCTGCACTGTGGTTCCAGTTGATTCAGTCTGGTCCTATGTAGGTTTTCAGAGGATTACGATCCGATTTCAGGAGCATTGCATTCAATTTTAAAAAAACTTTTAAATAGACCGTGAAGGATCTGTACGTGTAGATCAGGAGGAGCTTTGACTGGGATTTTGGTTCTGTTTCACACATATAAGTATTTCTGCCCATCTGTTGACAGACAGTGGCGAATAAGAGCTGGAGAGCTGGTGTCTCTGGTGGAAATCATCTCAGTCTCTCTGAAACAGTGAAGGTGAGGTCTACTTTCATTCTCTTCTAAGTGGGGATTACAGGTAGATCATGACTGATTTTTGCTTTATTTCTTTACAAAGTACTTAAGATTTGTTGATGTATTTCTTTCCCATCTGTGGGAAAGAAGGATGAGACCATCACCATCCAACATTTTTTTCAAGTGTTAATGAGTGTGTACTTTTAAAGTGTAAAGGTTATGTAAGTGTTGATGAGAATGGTGCCAAATCAGGTTGGAAAAATTAGCTAACAGCATCTCTAATTAGTGCATGAAACACAGAAGACTACCCAGTGTGTAGAGTAGATCCTCCATGGTAACACTATTTGCACATGGGCCTTTCACTCTCACCCTGTAACTCTGTTCAGAGTGCTGCCTGAAATAAGAAATGTCTTTTCTTGTGGCGTGTTTTAGACAGTTTAGACCATTTTGAAGGGACGTCAGCCTGAAAAAACAGTAGTACAATGTCCCAGATGAAATACAACAAATGGAATAATTCTTCGCTTTTTTATTTGCCATTCAGTTCCCCATTAGTAAAGAAAAAGAGGGATGAAGCTCTACTTTGCCTGCAGCGTGTACTGTCCCTGTGCCGTATGCAGTGATCTTGCAAAACTGCAGAGTAGCTTATCGTGTATCTTTGTCCTGTGAACATATTTTACTTCTCCATCTTCCCACTAAGTTCCTGAAAAAGTTGCTGTACAGCTTGAGCTTCTTTCCCGGCACTGTAGCTTATATGCAGCAATTTTGGCAGCAATTTTTTGTCCTTACTTGAAAGTATTTCCTTTGAGTTACGCATTTCAAAGAAAACTCATCTGCTTTCTTGGAAAAATGCAGGGGAGAATGGAGAAGGTGAAGGAGACAAAGTAATGCTTTCTTTGCATTGCTCTAGATTGTAGTATAAGAAATGGATTTAATACATTTTAATGATTTTCCAATTCGGGGTTTTTACAGCAGGTGGACAAGTACTTAGATTTGGAAGACGTAGACACAGATGAAGAGACGTGCAATGGTAGGTTTCTCCCTTGTTCATATTCACTGTCATTGTCTGCCTTCGGATGCAAGTGTGTGGACATTGTTTAAAGCAACGGATGAAGGGATGGAATGTACCCTCAGCAAGTTTGCTGATGACACAAATCTGGGAGGGGTGGCTGATGCACCAGAAGGCTGTGCCACCATACAGCAAGACCCGGACAGGCTGGAGAGCTGGGCAGAGAGGAAACTGATGAAATTCAACAAGGGCAAGTGCAGGGTGCTGCACCTGGGGAGGAATAACCCCCTGCACCAGGACAGGTTGGGGGTGACCTGCTGGAGAGCAGCTCTGAGGAGAAAGACCTGGGAGTCCTGGTGGACAACAGGACGACCACGAGCCAGCAATGGACCCTTGTGGCCAAGAAGGCCAATGGCATCCTGGGGGGCATCAGGAAAAGTGTGACCAGCAGGTGGAAGGAGGTCATCCTGCCCCTCTGCTCTGCCCTGAGGAGGCCCCGTCTGGAGCTCTGTGTCCAGTTCTGGGCTCCCCAGTTCCAGAAGGACAGGGAACTGCTGGAGAGGGTACAGAAGAGGGCTACAAAGACGATGAGGAGACTAGAACATCTCTCTGATGAGGAGAGGCTGAGGGACTTGGGTCTTTTTAGCCCAGAGAAGAGAAGGCTGAGGGGGGATCTGATCAACACCTATAAATTAAGGGTGGGTGTCAAGAGGACGGGACGGTCTTTTTTCAGTGGTGCCTGGTGACAGGACAAGAGGTAACAGGCACAAACTTGATCATAAGAAGTTCTATCTTAACATGAGGAGGAATTTCTTTGCTGTGAGGGTGGCAGAGCCTGGCAGAGGCTGCCCAGAGAGGTGGGGGAGTCTCCTTCTCTGGACACATTCAAACCCCACCTGGACACGTTCCTGTGGGACCTGCTCTGGGTGGACCTGCTCTGGCAGGGGGTTGGAGGTCCCTTCCAACCCCATAGCATTCTGTGATTCTATAAAGCAATGGTTCTTCTCTAAAAAAAAAAATGGTCTTCCTCAGTTCTTCTATTGCTAGAAAGTTCCTCAAATTGCCTAAATGGCTCAAATTAAAGTACTCATTTCCTCACTCTAAGAGGTAATGAGATAATAAGTTATAAAGAATATTTATTATACTGTGTCCTGGTGAACAGTTATTTTTTTTTCAAGATTTTTCAGAATTACAGAACACTTCTTGTTAGCAACATTTCTACGTTTTTCTGCACTTCTAATTTGTACTGAAATTGATTTAATTACAGAAGTTTCTCTAAAAAGTAATGTAGGTGCTATAACATGGAAATATTTAATCAAAATGTTGTCCCTATCTATTAAAATGATTTCATCCTGGGTTTAAAATTGATGAGACTAATTTTTATTCACAGTGAACTTCTTTAAGAATTCCAATTATGAGCATTTTGAGTTGTGTTGAACTGTTTCACCCATCTATAATAATTTTAACTCTCCCACCTCTAAAAAGTAAATAGAAACCTGGGGTCCATAGTTATTTGTCTGTCGTAGGTGCTTGTGTGGTCTTTATTACCACCAGAATTGATGACATTTTAGGGATTAAATGTGTTTTCCTCATCTATACCTGTGCCTGCACAAAGAAACAACCAAGCCACACAGATTATGGGATTTTCCTAGAAGTCACTGGAAGAGCAGGACTTTGGTTCTCAGTTCCTCAAGTAGTGCCATTTGCTTAGTCTGTCTAATCCATTAAAGATTTGATTAGTCTTTTCTGTACGTGCAGAATTCCTATCAAGTCAGAGGGCTTACAGACTTCCAGTTGATGGCTATTTGGAGCTTGGCTGTAACTCACAAGAAATAATAAACCAACAAAAGCCAGGTTTACAGCAAATATTCTTTCTCCAACCTGAGCATTTCAGGAAGGGGGAGTAAGAGGACAGTCCTGTACCAGGTACAGACATCAAAGATTTCTTCTGAGTGCAGTGTTCATTGGTGCCCATTTTTCCCTCGGTAGGACATGGTTCTGTGTTTATGTCTTAAATTCTGGTAATATCTATTAAAAAACGTGGGGCTCACTGGCGGAAGCCTAAACCCATATTTCACTTGTGTCATAATGAAATGAGAATTGTCTGTATCTGGTTGATGGAAGTATTGTTAGATATCTCTAGTTCAAACCAGGATTATGAGAAGTAAGCCCAACACTAAAATACCAAGCAGGGCAGTGAGGAAACAAGAACTCTACCAGAGCTTGGGGATAGCTCACCACTTTCTGCACCGTGCCAGCCCTTGCCTCTCTCCAGGCTTCTCTGCGTATTTGTATGCAAGAGTAAATATTAATCACATTCATTTGGAAACCCCTAGTAAAATTACAGAAATGGTCACCTGCTTGTACTGTCTGGATAGCGCTTTACGCAAGCCACGTTGGCAAAACCTTTCAGTTAGTGCTTTTATTGGCGATTATAAAACCAATAAACATAACATGATAACACTACTGTAAATGGTCAGTGGGCTTAACTACTCGCTTTTTACGTGGCGTTTGGTTTGGGTTTCGGTCTCTGCCCTCCTGAGCTCATCCCATGGGCAGCATTCCCTGCACACCCTGCCTCAGCGCAGAGAGAAGTCCCGTCAGCTCCTAAGCCATCACCCGCGCTCACTGGCAACGGGAAGCGTTTAGATTGTGTTTTATGGCATCAAAACACTGCATAGCCAGAAGCTAATTATTCCTGCTAAACCGTGTAGGGAAAGTCAACAGAATCCAGATTTATTCCTGGGAAACCCACAGCGTAGGTCTGGCCCAGGGCTTCTTCAGTGGAGATAGCTGTTGAGTCAAGATGAAAAATTTCCACTTGGCTCCTAAGTGCAGAAAATAGGACTTAAAGTTCAATAGTTGTCTTGCATGTCAAAATGCACTTGATAGCCTTCATAGAATCATAGAATCATAGAATGGTTTGGGTTGGAAGGGACCTCAAAGATCATCTAGTTCCAACCCCCCTGCCATGGGCAGGGACACCTCCCACTAGATCAGGTTGCTCAAGGCCCCACCCAGCCTGGCCTTGAACCCCTCCAGGGATGGGGCAATAATAAGAGAGGTATAATCTTGCTCCTATAGTAACCATAGCAACAAAATCCAAATTGAAATATAAAATGGTGTCACTTCTATTGTTTGTAATAATAAAGTAATATAAAATAATATCCCCGTTGAACACCAATAAAGAACTAATTCTGAAGAATTCCAGTTAGTTTATAAGTGAGGCAAAATGTGACACAAATCTGAAAGATGTTCCGTTGCTGGCCTTTTTAAATGCTGCCACCTGTATATCAGAACAAATGATAGATTTAAGACTTTGTATTGGCAGAACAAGGCAGGGCACCCAGTGAAAAGCGTCATACCTTGCTGGTATGATTACAACAAGCTTTTCTCTCTACTTTTTATTGGCAACAGTTCAGTATCTCCGTACTTCATTCAGCTTCAAGGGGCACATCAGCTGAGTTAGGAACAGTACATTAATACAACAAATATACACCCATAAGGGGAAGTGGCTCAAAGCTGATTGTGTGAAAAGCTGACTAGAAAATAGGGGTTAAAATATCCCATCTAAACCAATGCTTTTTGGGAGATGTCCCATAAGAATCATTCTAGTGGGTTTTTTTCTCTATTTTTTGTTTTCAACTTGTTTTCCAAAGTCACAGAATAACAGCATCTTCACGGTTGGAAAGGACCTCTGAGATCACCAAGTCCAACCATACACACACACACACAAAAGACCCCCACAATCCCGGGCACTAGAGCATGCCCTGAAGTGCCACGTCTACACGTGTCTTAAATCCCTCCAGGGATGGTGACTCCACCACCTCCCTGGGCAGGCCGTTCCAGGGCCTGACCACCCTCTCAGGAAAGTCATTCTTCCTCAGATCTCATCTAACCCTCCCCTGCCCCAACTTCAGACCATTTCCTCCTCTCCTGTCATGATTCCCTTGGGAGAAGAGGCCAACCCCCACCTCTCGACACCCTCCTTTCAAGGAGCTGTAGAGGGCAATGAGGTCTCCCCTCAGCCTCCTCTTCTCCAAACTCAACATGCCCAGTTCCCTCAGCCTCTCCTCGTGTGACTTGTTCTCCAGACCCCTCCCCAGCTTGGTGGCTCTCCTCTGGACACGCTCCAGCACCTCAATGTCCTTCCTGTAGTGAGGGGCCCAGAACTGACCACAGCCCTCGAGGTGAAGCCTCACGAGCACTGAGCACAAGTTCAGTGTCTTTTAAGGTGTGAATGAATACAGCTGCTTCTTACAAAAATCAAAGCAGCCCATAGATTTGGCCAACGTACAAATGCCTTGTGGCTGTTTTCATGAGACGGCACTGGGCTGAGAGCCAGAAACCAGGGCAGAGCTTTGCATTGGCACAGCAAACCGTGACTGGCAAAGGAAAATTGCTGCCCTAAACCATAAACCATAACCTAAACCATAGCTTTAGTGCATCCTGTAGAGACAGCATGTGTGTGGTGGGCTGTTTAATGGCTCTTTCTCACTGAATGTAATCTGTAAGTAGCTTAAGGCAACAATAGAAATGGTCAGGCTTTCTCCAGGGATGGATGGAGAATGCCTGGTACCTGGGTTTTGGCGACAGCATGACTTTCCAGGACTGGTGACAAATAACTTGCTGCAGGGCTCAAAGGATAGTTAGGTAATAAGAGGTGGTATTTGTATAAAGTACAAAATACGTAAAAAGGGTATCTGGAGACCATGAGTGTGCTATTTTTTAAATGCAAGAGAAAATTAAAATAGGACTAATTAAATGTCCGGGTGAGGCTGCATGCTCAGGGATATCAGAGTCTCATTCTAACCCGCCTTGGAGCCCTGAGGTACCATAAACTTGGCTTTTCAAAGTCCTGGTTCTCTGTAACCCCCCAGAGGTTGAGGAGAATCCCAGTGACTCAGTTACTTTGAAGCTGAGGCCAAACATAACTATTTGATTATTTAAATAATTATTTAGGCAAATTATATCTGTTTCTGTTATTTTCCGTAGTATATGCCATTCCACTTATATTTTGAGCCTGTATTTACATCCAGAAAAATCAAATTGAGTTAATTTATGTGGATTTTTTCAAGTATGGGGCTCCCCCCAGGAGATTAATCTCTTTCCTTTTTTCTGCTCCGATCTCTGCAATCCATTTAACAACTGCCTCGAGATGATTTTACACTAGTTGTCTCTTCATGGCTAACAGCCCGAAGCCTGAGAACCAGAGGAGACAGCAAAAATTAGCTTTTAAGCTTTTTTCATTATCACTACCTCCCTCCTCAGCTCCCCATCAGCAGCACTTTTGTGAAACGTTGTGTTGAAAGTGGTAGAACCTGTGTTAGTGCATCTATAGCCGGGCATCATTTGGCTACAGTAAAGCTGAAGATTTAGACAAGACTTTGAACTTCTTCACTCTTGGAAGTTCAAATCAGGTTTGTGCCAATAGATTCTTTCCGTTCTTATAATTCATGTCAACGGTGCACGGTGAGCAAAGCACCCCAACTCAGCGGCCTTCAAAGCTGTAGGAATCGCTTCCTGTGGGTCTGTTGTGTGTGTGTGGGGGGGATAAGGTGCTAAAGAGAAGGCAGCGGATGGGTTTCCAAATATGCCCTCATTAAAGTGTGCTGGGCTTGAGTAAAACCAGGGGCGTTCACTGCCGATGGCCAGGCAGCTGATCCTTCGTGCTATGAGCAGAGGTGCATTTCAAAATCTCTTCTCAGATTTTTGTTATCACTGCCTGCTCGGTTATCTCTACAAGTGATGCTATTGGCAGTATCCAAGGCTTTCCTGTTGCTAATTAATCACCTCCACAGAGAACATAATTAGCAGCTTAATTAGGATCATCATCCACTAGTGCTGTAGCATCAGCCTAAACCAGCTGTGAGGTACTGGCTAGAACTTACAATAGCCTACAGTTCCTTTGGGAGCTCCCACTGAGAAGGAGGACTGTCAAAACTCCCTAATTTTTCTCTCTGAAGGAGTTTCTTGATTAAACATTATCAGGGAAAGCAGCATTTACCGATTAGACTTTCATATGCTGTCATGCAGCCAGGATAGAGAGACAAAGCTCATTTCTGGCATGTCTGCTGGCAAACAAAGGTTGATTACCACATTCTTATGGGGTGATTGAAGGGAATTTGAAACATTGTTTGCATTACTAACGATCCCTAAAGGAGTGGAACTGACATTCTGAGTATGACAAGCACTTCTTGCTAAAAGCAAAAATAAATTTTCTTCTGTTGTCCTAATTTTTAAGAGTTGTCTTTCTGAGCCATTGCCAGACTCTTGCATAACAGTGCTTCCTCCTCATCTTCTCTCCACAGGTTGGTCTGTTGGGGCGGAGTTCTTAGGACAGAAATAATCAGTCTTTACGTCAGGAGGGGATAGAAACCCCCTGATGTCCAGGTATCCCTCCCTGCAGTGAGGGTGTATATATAGGATGCAAGTTTGAAATGTTAGCGGAAGATGCCATTGCCTTTAAATGACCGTGCAGGTCTTCTTTCCGTCATGCAGATAGTCTTGACCCAGGTTATGAAAGATGGGAAAAAGCAGTTGCAGAGCATGTGAAGGCATAGCATATGCATCTGTGGACTGCACTGTTCTTCTCAGAAAGCTTTCTCGTGTAACTGATGCAGAGCAAGATCAGATGCTGTGCTGAGAACAGGTACTGAGAACACATAGAGACAGATATAAGAACAGGGATGAAAACTGGAAAACACTTATATGTGAGTCATGAACCAAAAGACCAAAAAAACCAGGAATGAGGTACCCAAGGGAACGAATTCAGCTCTTTTTTAAAGAACATTCTACTTTACAAGTCCCAAGCCCTGCTTGCTTTGAAATAGTACGCAATTCCCAGAAGAAAACTAAGTGAAGAATTAGATCATGGATTTTTTACGAGGGCCTAGCTAGGAAGGCATTAGCTTCAAACGCTGATTTGCAGGAGAAAGAGAGGTCTGTAACTCCACCACTGTGGTAAAAGTGTGCAGGTGGAGATAAATCACCACTTCTTCCTTTTCACCCTGGATCTATGTACCCTCTTGTTGGTTCCATTGACTAAAATTTAAGCAATGCTTTGAAAATTTATTCTGAGCTTTCAAGAGGAAGTCAAGCTACGAAAATGTCATATAAAGCTGTAAAGAACCTTGTGTATCAGCCAGAAAAAAATAGTAGGTAGATTTACATAATCCTTTGACTAAATTGCAAGACATATGGTCCCCTTAAGTTCCTTCATAAAAACACTTCTGAGACAAGATGGACACATCTGTGCTGTAGCAGAGCTGAGATTGATTCATGTTAAAAGATATTTCTAAACCTAAAGCATATCCTTCTGAGCTGTCACAGAAAGCAAACCCACTGTTCCCAGTATGAACTTTTTGCTCAAGTGTGTAAAGGGAAAGCGATTGAGAGAGTCTGTACATTTGTGAAGTGTGGACCAAATCCTGCCCGTGTGGAAAGGTTATGTGTTCCTGTGTCCCAGGTGTAGGGAAGGCCTTTCAGGTACCTCTTTGTGGAAAGGTCATGCAGGAACAAACATCCATGAAATATCCTTAGTCAAGACAGTCATCTAGCACCGTACTGGGGAATAGTAGTTCTTCTACCAGGTATTTCTACTTAATGCTTTGGAAGAGTCACGTTGAGATGCTTTGCAGGGATTCTTTATGCCCAGTGTGTGGGTGGTGAAACTCTAGCAAAAGGTAACTGAATGGGACTGCCCAACTAATCAAGGACAAGACCAGGATTTAGTCTGGTTTTATGTAACTCCTACTGCAGACATCTCTGCTCAGGACCTCCCACCTCTTTAATGAAAGAGACGAATCTAATTCCAGGTGTTCTTTGAGGTCAGAGGTGTCTACATCCAGATTTTTAATTCAGTGTCCTCAAGAAAGAAGAGCTGCCTGTCTGTTTTAAACCAGGTTTGATGTTTCCTTAGTATACTATATTTTATATCTAGATTTTAGCTCAGGACTGCATGGATTTGTTTTAAAGATAGCTGCCTATATTCTATATTATGCAACAATAAGTACAGCACACTTTGACTAACAGGATTCTGCGTGTGTTTAAGCACTACAGGATTTTACACAGGATTTTGCTAATTTATACATTGAATGGAAGGGTAAAGTTGATTATTTTTCATTCGTCAGGGTCATTCATTCTTCCAGGAGAGGTGGAACAACCAGTGACTCACTGTACACCCTTTTTGGATAAGCCTATTCAACTGAAGATCAAAACTTTGTCAGTTCCACAGCCATCAGACAACAAAGCCCAGGAGGTATGGGGTCAGATAAATTTATTTCAACACTGAGGACTTGGGGTGGGTTTTTTTAACTATTGGCTTCTAATGTTATTTCCACGAGAACAGAGGGATATAGTGTGAAACTGCTGTGAGTTAACATTACATTATTAATTTTTAAATTATTAGTGAATTCTTAAATACATTAAGAATTGAGATAAACACTGTAATAGAAAAGTACTATTTTGTCTTGCACACTGCTACTATATAATCCTGTATTTTCAAAATGTGTACTTCAGTACTTCAAACTATATGTGGACTTTTTAATATTTAATTGGTGTAACTCACAGAATATTCGAGTGAGCTCTTGCATTTCCTGGCCTTTTAACAAATCATTACTTATGCAGAATGATGGGCAATTTAATTTTCCAGTGATTTCATGATCTTACAACATCCTGCAGTTCTCATTGGGCTGAATATAAGAATCATCTGCAACAAGGAGGCAGTGAATGATTCCTTTAATGTGACATTTAAAATTAAAAAAGGTTTTACAATATATTGTGATCAGAATCAGGATTTGTCCTCTTGGAAGTGAGTAGTAGCAAGATGCTGCTGAGGATCTGCATTATCTAGGTCTGGTGTGGAGAGGTTTGCATTATGGAGTCTGAGTCTTCTCATCAGACAGAATCAATACGAGCTTTAATTTAGAATTGTCATTTTCCCTCAGATTTTCAGTTCTTTTCAAACTGGAACAGAAGGTGTGGATTGCTCACAGGCTTATTTTAAGCCATTAAGCTTCCTATCCAAATAGTCAGTGTGAGCAATAACTTTTGGGAATGTTTCTATTGCAGAGAATTCTTCACCACTCTTTTCCCCTGCCTGATGATTGTAACAGAAGCTGAACTTAGCTTCTGGCTAGAATGGGCCAGTTTTGATTGTTTCATAAGCTTATTGATGTCCCGTGAGGCTTAAGTCAAGTTTATAAATGACGCATGACCAGCAAAGGATTGATGTTGTAGCAGTGCATATGGTGCCTCCTTTCCTGAGCTCAACTGTGTTTAGCTCTCTGCAGTAAACTCTTTACTGTGAGGAACAGGTCTGCTTTGGGAAAAAGTAAATGTTCTAAAATGACCTTTCAAGCTTTAATACCTACCATTCTGTGAATAAAATGCTCACTCTTTTCCCTAAGGATCGACATAATTCCAGGGTTTTGCCTTCAGAAATATCCAATGGTACAAAAACAACCCCCTCAACTAAAATGAAGCTTTATAGTTTTCTCATTTGATAACTTCTGTGTAAAACCAAAAAAAAAGGAGTGTTGAGGCAGCCTGGAGTGTTTGTGTATGACTTTTTAAACTATGATTCATGAAAAATAGATGAAGATCCCACTGCATGCAAAATTCATTTACATTTGAGGAAAAGTTGGGTTATGAAAGAGAAACGGAGTATTATTATATTGGTTAAGGTTTTTTTTTCCTGCTGCATTTTTCAAGAAGAAAGACTTACGATTTTCACAACTGTTTGGTTGGTGCCAGGCTACTCAAGATGAAGGCAGTCTTTCCTCTAAATTATACACGTATTTGTGCCTTCATTTAGATAATATAACTGTGGCCTGATATTTAGAATAGTCAAGACTGAACAGGCCCACTTCAAAATCCCTCAGTGCTTCAAATCGTCCATTACCTTGAAAATTAAGTCTTGCACTGCTTATGGCAGGACTTGTTTAGAAAGAGAAAAAGATTTTCCCTGGAATAGAATCATAGAGTCATTTAGGTTGGAAAAGACCTTAAAGACCATCAAGTCCAACTGTGAACCTAACGCTGCCAAGTCCATGGCTAAACCATGTCCCTCAGCACTATGTCTACACATCTTTTAAATACCTCCATGAATGGTGACTCCTCCGCTTCCCTGGGCAGCCCATTCCAAGGCTTCATAACCCTTTCTGTGGAAACATTTTTCCTAATCTCCAATCTGAACCTCCCCTGGTGCAACTTGAGGCCATTTCCTCTTGTCCCATCGCCTGTCCCTTGGGAGAAGAGACCGACCCCCCCTGGCTACACCCTCCTTTCAAGGAGTTGGAGAGAGCGAGAAGGTCTCCCCTCAGCCTCCTTTTCTCCAGGCTGAACACCCCCAGCTCCCTCAGCCGCTCCTAGTGTGACTTGTTCTCTAGACCCCTCCCCAGCTTGGTGGCTCTCCTCTGGACATGCTCCAGCCCCTCAATGTCCTTCCTGTAGCGAGGGGCCCAGAACTGACCACAGCCCTCGAGGTGAGGCCTCACCAGTGCCCAGTCCAGAGGCACCATCACTGCCCTGCTCCTGCTGGCCACGCTGGTCCTGACACAGGCCAGGATGCCCTTGGCCTCCTTGGCCACCTGGGCACACTGCTGGCTCCTGTTCAGCCGGCTGTCCACCAACACCCCCAGGTCCTTTTCTGCTGGGCAGCTCCAGCCACTCTGCCCCCAGCCTGTAGCGCTGCCTGGGGTTGGTGTGACCCAAATGCAGGACCCGGCACTTGGCCTTGTTGAACCTCATCCCATTGGCCTTGGCCCATCCATCCAACCTGTCCAGGTCCCTCTGCGGAACCTTTCTACCCTCCAGCAGATCAACACTCCCACCCAACGTGGTGTCATCTGCAAACCTACTGAGCATGCACTGAATGCCCTGGTCCAGATCATTGATAAAGATGGGCCTCTTTAGGACTGGCCCCAGTACCGAGCCCTGGGGGACACCACTTGTGACCGGCCGCCAACTGGATTTGACTCCATTCCCCACCACTCTCTGGGCCTGGCCTCCAGCCAGTTTTTTACCCAATGAAGAGTAGGCCTTGCGGTGAACAGCCAGTTTCTCCAGGAGAATGCTGTGGCAAACAGTGATAAGGGCTTTACTGAAGTCCAGGTAAACAACATCCACAGCCTTTCCCTCATCCACTTTGCAGGTCACCTTGTCATAGAAGGAGACCAGGTTTGTCAAACAGGACCTGCCTTTCATGAACCCGTGCTGGCTGGGCCTGATCGCCTGGGTGTCCTTCATGCGCCGCATCGTGGCACTCAGGATGATCTGTTCCATGACCTTCCCAGGCACCGAGGTCAGACTGACAGGCCTGGAGTTCCCCGGATCATCCTTCCCACCCTTCTTGTCGATGGGCGTCACATTTGCTAACCTCCAGTCAACAGGGACCTCCCTACTTTGCAAGGACTGCTGGTAAATGATGGAAAGTGGCTTGGTGAGCACTTCTGCCAGCTCCCTCGGTATCCTTGGCCCAGTAGACTTGTTTGTGTCTAGGTGGTGTAGCTAGCCATGTCCAAGTGGTGTAGCTAACCATTTTCCCTCGGATTATGGACGCTTCATCCTGCTCCCATTCCCTGTCTTCCAGCTCACGGTGCTGGGTACCCCAAGAACAACAGATCTTACTATTAAAGACTGAGACAAAGAAGGCATTAAGTACCTCAGCCTTTTCCTCATCCTTTGTCACTATTTCCCCCCAGGATCCTATAAAAGATAGAGATTCTCCTTAGTCTGCCTTTTGTAATTAATGCATTTATAGAACAGTTTTTATTATCTTTTACTGCAGTAGCCAGATGAATTTCCAGCCAGAGCTCTCTGTTCAGCCAGGCTGGTCTTCTTCCCCATCGGCTCATCTTTCAGCAATGGGGACAGCCTGCTGCTGTGCCTTTAAGACTTCCTTCTTGAAGAATGCCCAGCCTTCTTGGACTCCTTTGCCCTTCAGATTGCTTCCCAAGGGACTCTCAACCAGGCTTCTGAACAGGCCAAAGTCTGCCCTCCTGGAGGCATCCCTGCTTTGAAATGAGACTGTTCTCCACCCACCAAAACAAATCTGTTAGGGTAGGGCAACAGAATGTGGCTGCCTGCTTGGTATTCATAGAGAATGGAAAACTACTCCCTATGAATAGAAGTTCCCTATGAATAGAAGGCTCCAGGAGACCTTATAGCTGCTTTCCAATACCTAAAGGGGGTTACAGGAGAGATGAGGAGGGACTCTTGATCAGGGAGGGGAGCCGTAGGACAAGGGGTAATGGTTTTAAACTGAAAGAGGGGAGATTGAGATGAGATGTGGGGAAGCAATTCTTTGCTGTGAGGGTGGTGAGGTTGCCCAGATTGCTGTGCCCAGGTTGCCCAGAGAAGCTGTGGCTGCCCCATCCCTGGAGGGGTTCAAGGCCAGGTTGGAGGGGGCTTGGAGCAACTTGGTCTGGTGGGAGGTGTCCCTGCCCAGGGCAGGGGGATGGAATTTGATGATCTTTAAAGTCCCTTCCAACTCGAATCATTCTATGAGTCTATGAAAAAGAAATAGTGTAATGTATGATGTCAAATGTCTATGATATGGACATATTTGTGGCGGACTTTAGGGGAAGGTGCATATCTCTGAACATATTGCTGGGGAAAGTTTAAAAAAAGAAGCTCTGCTAAGACCCAACATATAACTTGGCTAACTGTTAGAGGACAACTTGTCTCCCTGAAAATGTTTTTCTGTCAAAAGCTGTTAGGAAGAGACTTAGGAAATGACATAGCAAATTAGTTGTGTTGTCTACCAAAGTTGCTTCATCTTTCTTCTTGGTTTTTGACATAAATATATTCCTGGATTTCAGTGTTGCCAGGGCAGTATCCATGGCCTCCCACAGGCCACTGCAAATTGAAACAACATTCACTCCATGGTTGAAGTACATTATTATAAAACATTTACCTTCCCTACCCAAGTACTTATTCTCTTCTTTATTTCTCCTTAATACTTTTTTTTTTCATAAAAGACATCATTGGTTTTCTTTTTTTTCCAACATTATGTTCTAATCTCTGCTTCCTAGGGTCTTTATGTGTTCTTATTTCCCCCCCTGCATACGTATGCGTGCACTTCAATGCGTATTTTCTATTCACTGACTATAAGCATGCATTCAAAGTGTGGTTCATCTCATCTAACTTCAGCTTTAGATTTAGTCTAATTTAGTCCTTCTGTCATCAAGAGGGGGAGACAAGCACCTCCAGAACATAATTCATCCCACTTGCTGTAGGCACGTGTCCGAAGACGAATAGTCTCTGTCCACAGGCTGGCTCTCAGCCTTGGTCTTTTTTGGCTAATTTCCTACCTTAATCTAGAAGCTTAATTTTTATATGGCTGGGATTAGGAAAGATGAATTCTACCCTTCTCTTTTCCATTGTTTGTCTTTAGTTTGAGCATCCAAAAAAGGTATTTACTGTGCCTAGCGTTTTATCTGTAGCTATGGAATGGCAGCATCTGTAACCTAAAACACAGCTTCTGCTCGGTTCCTTTGGTTTAAGGTTTTACCAATAGGGGTCAACTGAGGTTTGTTTCTGCGAAGTGCTATGCATAAAAAACCAGGAAGAACTTAACGAGAGGATTGACTAAATGAAAGAAGATGGAAAGGTTGCAGAGACCAGTAAAGACACAGAGATTGAGTGACTTGTCCAGAATGATGAAGCAGAAGTGGAAAACTGGTCAAGATTTATCGACTCCCAACCCAGTGCCCCAAGCTCAAGATAAACTTTTTTTTTTTCTCTCCCAAGTATCCCAGTATATATTAAGCTTATATGAAATAATAGGAAACCTGCCTCTCCCCCCACCCTTTTACTTATTGATACTGAATTAGTAAGTTTTCCCTTGGGTATACAATCAAATCATTGGTGAGTGTATGTGCATCCTTTACATAATTTGAACAAGTGAATCATAGAATGCCATTACACAGAAATAAAGGTTTTAGAAGATCAGAGACAAGCTGTTCAGCTGTAACTCCACACGGATTAATAAAAAGAACTGAGCTGCCAATTATTAATAGATTTTGAAAGTCTCAACTTTGAGGTATTTTATTTACAACATTACTTTGTAAAACAGCCTCTAGCAAAATACTTCAGTTATTAATATGAACATTACATTCTTTTCCCCTTTAATTTGGACATGCAGGAACTGTAAATGAAAGTGATTTTTTCTTCGGAGAGTGAATCACAGGAGCATTCTTACGCAAACTGGCAGTTTTCTAATAGACCAAAATTCTATTCCCAGAGAGCTCTCAAAAAGATTTCAATTAGATGTTAAATTAGACACCTGAAATTCACATATTTCTCTCAGCTCCTTAGGCAAAAATAACAAGATAATAACTTGATCAGATCAGAGAAGTTAGTGTTCTATTGCAAAATGTCTTCCTTTCGAAATAGATCAAAATTGCGGTTTGCAGTATAAAATTTTTAGATTGCTTGTCTGCGTGGAATGTTGAAGTGAATGGCTTCTTGGGAGAGGAAGCAAAAAAAGAATCTCTAGTGCTTTGAGTACTTCTTTGAGAACCGAAGCACACTGATAAATATGCAATGTGAATAAACTTTTCAAATGTGCGATGAGTGGGTAACAGAAAAATTCTTAACGGTGAAGTTGGGTATGTCCTACTTTGGCATCTAATTTCAGTTGGCATTTTGGGGTCAGGTTTTTCAAACAAAAGTTTTCCCAGTTTTTCTCTGCACGTGCTTAAAATGTTCCTGGAATGACGTGGTCGACACCAGGGCATAGTGAGTGTGTGTTTGATGTCCGCAGCTATGTTGGCAGAGGAAGAACAGATTTTAGTAGAATCCCAGTGAAGGGTCCCTGTAATTTAAACTCTTTGTTACCTATAGATGTGGTAACAAATATTGTTACAACCAAACTAAATGAAAAATATTTGCACCTTGGCTCATATTTTAGAGGAGGGCTTTGTATTTCTGCAAAGGAGAGACAGGTAGTAATGAACCTCAGTTGCTGGTACCCTTACTGGCATGGAATTTTAGGAGGCTTTGCCTATGGAAAAGATGAAAGTGGACATGAGTATGGTGAGGAGGTCAAGGAGCTGACCTTAGCCTTAATGGGAAAGAGGGCTTATGGGCAGGCTTTGTCTCAGGTAAAGAGTCTCATGTACATGTATTTCTCGAATGGGCTATTTATAAAAGTTAATGATGGTTTACCTGGGATGGTCTATGGACTTAAGCAAGATAATCTTGGCATGCAGAATGAATACCATTTTCTAGACCAGCTCTATCTACAGACTTTGTTTTCCTCATTTATAAAAGCTCATGCTCTACAGGTCTGCATCTAAGATGATTTATATGCTGCAGCACCTATTGAAGCCAGGCCCTAGAACATTAAGCAATACGGATGATTAATAAAATTATACAAAACCAGCAAAAATGTTTCCTGATCAATCAGGGAATATTACAGTTTATTAATAGAAGGTGTAGATACTTGCATGATACTTGCTGCTGTGAGGAACTTGCGTCTCTGAGTTGTCAGATGGCATTAGCTGTGTCAGTGCAGCTTCTTACAACACGTTACCAGAAGCAGCGTGGGGTACTATGCCTTCTGAACTGAGCAGTGACCACGATGTGCTGTGTTCTTCCTCCCTTTCAGCAAAACAAATAACTATATTCTTATCCTCAAATACCTCAGTAGTCATTGGCTTCACTGGGGATTCATCAGAAGTTTAAAGAAATAACCATATATTTAAAGGTTTTGCTGATTTGATGCTCAAGTACTTAAATCTTTGAAACACAGAGTCCTTGAGGAGTTGTGCTATTTATGATGATTGAAATTTCTAAACATTTTATATTAACTTCTCAAAGTATAGAGAGCATTCCTGTACAGTTTGGGCAGTGAAGGTGTGTCTCCTGTGTACTTTGTAATTATTTTCATGGAACTGCTTACCGTAAACCTTTTGTGTCACAGCCTTCTGCAGTTCCCCATCAGCACACAGCCTACCATAGTTACTTTGTTTTCATTAGTTTATTTTAAAGGCAGAGCATTTATTCTAAGATATTTCAATGAAAGCAGTAGAGAAATGCTATACACTATGTCAACAAAAGAAATACTGTCAAATCCAGTAAGAGTCATCATACAAGAAATCCAAACCAGCCAACTCTGAGATGATGAAAAGAAATTGGTAGAGTCTGAAAATTAGTGATGTGTCATTTTGCTCATTCCAGGCATCTCCTTTGCTGAAACTGCTCTGGGAAGCATGTGGCATTAGTATCAGATCAGCATGTACACTGAAGCTTTATGTGATACTAGCCCAAATTTTAAGGATATGGAACCTGTCTTTGAAATTTAACACAGCTGTACATAACTTGTCCCTATCCCCACAGCCCCGCTGCTACAAGTGGCAGGAATGCAGTAGATGTATGCAAAGGAGGTTTTTAGATTCCTTGCCTTGAGCAAAATTAGCTAATGATACTAATTCAGATACAGTACAAATGGGGCACATTAAATGGCTTAAATTAGGTCAAATTGAATAATTGAATTTATTCTTTTACTTAAAAAGAGCTTAATCAGCTGAGAGTGCTAGTCAGAAAAAAATAGTTTAATTAAATATTAATTAGAAGTTTGTATTTTGAGCTTCCTTATCATCACTTGCAGCAATATTATATATGTGTCTCTCTTTCCTCATTGCAGCTACTAGGGGATGATGTTCAACCATTCTCACTCGATGAAGAATTTGATTATGACAACGTGGCACTGACCCCTAAGTTCTCTGAAGCCGAGCTGAAGGCCATTATGGGGCTGTCTGAAGGGAAGAAAATGGGGACAGATGTCACGTCAGCAGGAGCTGAAGACTGAGTCACAGGCATTCCGTGCAGTGCTGTTGAAATAACATTTTTATTTATCTGGCTCTTCATTGTACCCTTATTTAGTGTTCTTATCTCTGTGGCCAGTAAATGACATGCTGGAGATTTGGGTGTTTCTTCTACCAAGGTGCCTTGGAGCCAGACTTGCCTTTCCCCGAACCTCCTCCTCATCCTAAGGAAAACACGGAATAGGAAGATGGTTTTGCCCAGAGTTGCTTGTATAGTAGCCCTTCAGCCAGGGAGGAGGTATTTCCACCCTCTTTATATGTCTGTACATATGATTTGCTTAGGCATTAAGGTTGGCTAACGATGTCTGTATTTGTCCCTAAACCCAGTGGGATTTTTAGTGTAGATCAGTGACCTTTAATATTTTTAGGCCCCGGTATTCAGTACTTTGTTGTTTTCCAGGTGGTGCGAAGCAGTTGGAAGGATGTCTCAAATGACAGCCATAAATTCCCTTCTGTAGGAAAACCCTTGGGCAGGGTCAATCCTGTGTTGGCTCGGGCTGGATATGCTGGAGTAACCACTCCCCAGGACCAAAACAAGCTGGTGGAATTCAGGATAGCACTGTGGCTACTCTGGCTTAGATTTGGAACTGACTCAATTCCTGACAAGCGCAAAGCCAGGCCTAAAGCTGGTTTTTACCTGGTTCTTTCAGTAGTGCGAATAAGTGCATTTTGCAGCTGACAAATCAGTCTATAAACCCTTTCCCTATCATTATAAGAGTTAAATATACAGAGTTACGCAAGTCAATAAATCTGGGAATTTTTTCTGTCTTTTGGATTACTTCAGTTCTGCAGAGAAATAAATATTTATGTTTCCAATAAACTTTTTGAGTTGATCAAAATTGATGTGATGCAATTCCTAGCAATTAAAACATGAACTGCTACAAAAAGCCTTCCACACAGAGGGGAAAAAAGTGATCTCACCCATTAAAGGGATAGGCATTGAAGGGCTGTCAGATTTGACATTTTTTACAGGAGGTGTTTCCAAATGCACCGCTTACACTCGGCATCACTGCAGTACTGCAGGCTGTGGAGCTGAGTACAGCTCAGGTAAACGGGTGGGAGAGGAGTGTGCATCCCTGACACCAGGTAGGATGTACTTTTGCTGTGAGGTGATTAGAATTCATCTTTTTTCAGTTTACTGCAGAAGCTTTGCTGTTGAGGCTTGGTTTATCTCATGGTTTCGGCCAAATTGACCAAAAACCAGAATGACAGATGGCCCTTCCCCCCTCCCACCTAAAAGAGAGGAGAGGAAGAGAGAAGGAGATTGAGAAGTTTCGAATGAACTAAACTACTTTAATGAAGAAATTTAATATTAAAATCAAAAAGAAGAAAATAATGAAATAGATACAATATATACAAAACCATATCAGGCTCCCAGGATGACAGTCACGTCACCAGCAGGCGGTGGGGACGTCCCAGACTGGACTCATCGACGGATGGGAACTGGGTTCCAGCTCTGGAGTCAGGAACACACGGATCGGGATCAAAGGCAGATGAACTGACAGGGTCCTCCTCGGACATCGGCCACTGAAGGAAGAGCTGACCCTCTGATCCCTCAGCTTTATTGACTCGCACCCCGTCTACCCTACCTTGTGGGACAACCAGTCAAACCCCAGTGGAGAGGACAGGGGAGGAGGGGTGTCGACCCTGGGGAGACGCGTTCTCCGCTTCCGACCCTGCAATGGGGCAAAGAAGGGGATGAGCTGACCTTGGCTGTCAGAGCAGTAAGGGTAAGCAGGAGCCTCTCTGCTCACCGTTCCTTGGAGTGGAGCACAAGCATTGGTCTGATCACTCTGAGCAGTTTTCTCCACAATATGCCGTTAGTTTCAGAGAGTTAGAAGAGACCTAGCCAAGATATAAAATTACTGAGCAGAAAGTTGATTCTGTTTCACTTCAAACTTCACTTTTTCTGGTATAACTGCATTAGCTAAAGTTTATTGACCAACATTTTGCCCTTGGCCTGTGTCCGTTATTTGAGGCGGGTGATTAACATAATGAATGTGGGAAAGGTGCCTGGGATGGAACTACAGGTTGTTTAAAGGCTCTGGATGAAATCCCTGTGGCTGGTTGGCAGCTCCATTGTCAGCAATTTATAAAAGCAAGGAAAAGTGCTTTGATGCTCCAAAGGAAATTTTCTGGATCAGTAATTTTGTAGACCATAATCACACACCACTGAAATCTAACAGCATTTGTTTTGAGGAATGGTATTTACCTCAACTGGAGGGATATAATTTAAGAGTGGAATTAACAAAAAACAGAAAAGCAAGTGCTCTCAGGCAAGATGTTTAAGGAGAGTGATATAAAACTACAGGTATATTGTATAGCGAAACTGGTCTGTATAGGACCTTGCTGGTAGAAGATAATGAGAAATTTATTATTAATGTCTACATCAAAAGGATGCCTGAGTTGGCCTGAGCAGATCTCTTTATTAATTCATCTTCTTCTGGAGGACTGGAGGACACAGATAATGTGTATAAATGTGAGGGATAAAAAGTAAGTTCTGGAAGAGCTCCACCAGCAAATCTGGAAGGAAGAAATTGAGAATTGCTGTACAAAGATAGCAAGGTCAGCCTTTAAAAGCCTCAACAGAAAAATGGGGGAGACAACCTCATGAATATATGTGTGTATAGCAAAGATAAAGCAAGGAACCTTTAGTCTAAGAGACCTCTGTAGGGAGCTTGCTAACCTGCAGACAAAGAATCAAATGTCAATAAAGGTGGACTTTACGGGGTTTGTGAAATGATGAATTCAACACTTTTTGGTGTGGTTTTTTTTAGAAGGATATGAGACACACAAGCTATAGATCCGTCCTGTTGGAATCCTGTTGCTGGCGGAGTCAATGAGAAAGATGGTCCAGGGGTTCATAATGATCTTCAGGCCAAATCAGCTCTGGAATCTCTAAGTGCATTTTCTATTCATTTCATTATCAATTTTTCCCTGTACATTAGGGATACATCCAACCATTCAGAGTCTTCTCTCCCAGGCAGATGATTCTCTTAGCAAATGTTCAGAGTTCCTATTTTGCTCCATAAGTGTCATTCAGCATAGCCATTATATCGTTCCCTTTGATACGAAGAAACACTTTGCTGCAGAATACCCAACACAATTGGAACTCTTTAGTGCCATCCATCCTACACGGAGAAATGGGGATAATTCACTTACATTTACACCACACATCAGTTAGATTTTTGCTCTTTGTTAACAGAGATGGATCTCGCAGTGGAGATTAGGCAACGTAGGCTACATTTTCTGAACATGACACTTTATTGGCCTGCCCCTGTGGTTGTTTCTGGCTTGTAGCTTTCATTTGATTATCCTTCAAAGAGGAGGCATATTTTTCTCTTCGCTGGTACCAGGTTGTCATTTTTAAGAACATACTTTCTGTGCGTGTTAAATTTTATACAGATACATGGAGTTAGTTACCTGGAATTGTGTCAGTGTTTGTGAGGTGGTTTAGAGTCTGAATAATATATATCTTTTCCTCTTGTAGCTTGTATTCTCTTTAATATTTTCAGCAGGGGTCGGTGAGGGACATTATCCTTTTCTATCTACGGTCTTTTCTAAACACTTCTTTTGTTTTCCAAAAGTATTAAAGGCAGAACTCACTGATGGAACAGGAAACTTTGAAAGCTGCTTGGAATCAACGGGGGGCTCTTGCGGTAGGGAATGGGATTGTCTCCCTTCCACACTGACGAGGATTTTGACTGCAAAATACCTGATGTGGTGTGAACCCGTTGGAAGTGAAGAACTCTGTGATGCGTCTCTCTGATGCCTTTGTATTCGTGACTTCCTTGATGTCTAAGAGAGATACGCAGCCGTATCAGCCAGTGGGCTTATGTGTATTGAACTTAGGACAAGAGAAATGGGCACAAACTTGAATATAAGAAGTTCCACCTAAACATGAGGAGGAACTTATTTCCCGTGAGGGTGGCAGAGCCTGGAAGAGGCTGCCCAGGGAGGAGGTGGAGTCTTTTTCTGGAGACATTCAAACCCGCCTGGACACGTTCCTGTGGGACCTGCTCTGGGTGGCCCTGCTCTGGCAGGGGGTTGGACTGGATGATCTCCAGAGGTCCCTTCCAACCCCGTGTGATTCTGTGATACTTGCTGCTTAGGTCTTGCCAGAGGGATACTGACTGTTTCTTTCCACAGTCTTGGTGGAAAGAGAGTCTTGGTGGATCCCAAGACTCCCCTGGAGTTTTATGGGATGTGCAGCCCCGGATTCTGCCGGGGCCAGAATCCGACGGGTTGTTTCCTTGGCTGCCTGTGGTGCAAGCTCAGATGTTACTAATGCTCAGAGTTACTCCTTGTGGGTGTAAAAGGAAGAGCAATTATTTGCTGAGATAATGGTTGTGAAAGAATAAGATAAAAATTGAAGAAATGAAAAGAGAGGCAGTCAAATCTGACTCAGACATTATTATGGTTCTAAATGTATTTCTATTAATGCACAAAGGTATCATTATATACACTTGTATACACACAGTGCCACTGAAAGAAAATAATTTTAGTATGGAGAGTGCTCACCAGATAATTCAGAACCTTTTGAAGAAGATGGCATGGAAACAAATCCCTGCTTTTATGGAAAAGACCCTTTGATCCTCTGGCCTTGATTTTCTGCAGTTATAAACTGGCAGAACTCCACCGAGGCCATTTATATTCATACCGAGCAGACAGGGCCCCGGTATTTACAGTCTTAGTGGAAAGAATACGGAGCCAAATCAATTCCTGATTTAACTTTACTGAATATAAAGCTATGTTTCTCACCTATTATCATTATGGGAAAATATTTAAATGCAGAGCCAATGAAAATGAAATGCAAAAAAACATCTTTAGCTGTTCAGTTACTAATTTACACAGGGCATTATGGAGTTTCGGTGGTGGCGTGTGCTTAGAACGTTGCTTTTTGCTTTAGCAAAAATTCCACATACGTTTTCAAATGTCCTATTCCGAACATGACACTTGATTGCACACAGAACTACCAAAGATTCCCACCTCCTTTAATGTTTGGCTTTGGCTTTTTTTTTTTTTTTTTTCCTTCTGGATCTTGGCAAGGATTGGAAATGGTCTGTGCTTTGTCTTGGAATTGTTTTTAGAAAGACCTGACTTCTGTTGTAAAAACGTACAGTTTCTTACAAAGGCAAGCTCTCTCAGCGATGCAACACTAAATGCAGCAATAAAAAAAATAGGACCAAATTCCTACTTATTCAGCAACTTCATGTACGTCATGGTGTGACTAAACAGCCACTTGGGATCGCAGTGTCTGTGTGGGGAGCAGGCTGGCTTGTCTCCTCTTGTCCCCTGCTTTCAGTTTTCCTCGGGAGTCTCGGCAGTAGCTTGGTCCTACCTGGGTGTGAGTTCTCAGAGCCCTGTGAGGAGACTGCAAGACAATTCAGTGATGCTGACTGGAGAAGCCAGACCAGCAAGTCTTGTGCTGGGACTCCATGCCCACTCCAGCCTCCTGAATGATTTAGCTGAGCGGGGCTGCTCAGCTCTGCCCAGCCGAGGTTTGTGTTACAGCCAGCGTGAATGCGATACTCCTGAAGGTGTGCAATGAGAAAGTCATGTCAAGGGTTGGGGCAGGGCTTCAGAGAATCATAGCATGTGTTGGGTTGGAAGGAACCTCCAAAAGCCATCTAGTCCATCCCCCCTGCACAAGCAGAGACATCTTTAGATCAGGTTGCTCAGAGCCTCATCCACCCTGCCCTTGAGTGTCTCCAGAGATGGGGCCTCCACCACCTCTCTGGGCAACCTGTTCCAATGTCTCACCATCTTCACTGTAAAGAACTTCTTCGTAATGTCTAATCTAAACCTACATTGCTCTGGTTTAAAACCATTTTCCCTCCTCCAGTCGCTACAAGCCCTTGCAAACAGTCCCTCCCCAGCTTTCCTGTTGACCCCCTTTAGGGACTGGAAGGGGCTCTAAGGTCTCCCCGGAGCCTTCTCTTCTCCAGGCTGAACCCCCCCAAGTTCTCAGTCTGTCTTTGTAGGAGAGGTGCTCCAGCCCTCAGAGCATCCCTGTGGCCTCCTTGGGACCCACTCCAACAGGTCCATGTCCTTCCTGTGCTGAGGACTCCAGAGCTGGACACAGAGCTCCAGGTGGGGTCTCCCCAGAGCAGAGCAGAGGGGCAGAATCCCCCCCTGGCCCTGCTGGCCACGCTGCTGGGGATGCAGCCCAGGATGTGGGAGCCTTTCTGGGCTGCCAGCTCATGTTGCCAACTCATGTCCAGCTTTTCATCCACAAACACCCCCAGTCCTTTTCCACAGGGCTGCTCTCACATCATCCCCCAGCCTGTATTGATGATGAGGACTGTCCCAATTCAAGTGCAGGACCTTGCACTTGGCCTTGTTGAACTTCTCAGGTTTTGCATGGGCCCACCTCTCCATCTGGATGCCATCCCTTCCCTCCAGCATGTTGACCACGCCACACAGCTTGGTGTCATCGGCAAACTTGCTGAGGGTGCACTCGATCCCACTGTCGGTGTCATTGATGAAGATATTAACCAGCACTGGTCCCAGTATGGGTTGTCAGATCCCATTGTCTTACTGGGGCCGTCCTTCACAAGGACTCGGGGTGTTTGAGCCGCCCAGCACAGCGAGGAGACCCACACTGAGGGTTCTGGCTGGCCTTGAGGGATGAGCTCCCTGCGCCACAAAGCGATGGCGAAGGGCATTCCCACCGCCGTGTGCTTTCTTGTGGCGAGGTGGCAGTTGGCACAGGTGGGTGCGAGGTGCCACGTGTGCCCTGGGCTCCTCTTGCGGGGATGTCCCCTCTCACCGAGAGGCGGCCTTGGCCGGTCTCGGGCACGTGTAGTTCTCCCAGGTGCTAAATGTCTGCCCGTCCCTTGGGAACAAAAGACAGACGGGTTTCTCTGAAATGGCATTAAGCTGTAGAACATCTCAAAAGATGATGGGTTTGGTAAGTTTGTGATTGCGGACTGTTGGAGGTGACGCCGTGTGTTTTACTGTAAACCAGCGTTGCAGGTGTACGAGCTGTAAAACGCCAGGGAGTTAGACTGGAGATTGTTTTAGTGCTTGTTTATGACAAGTTTGCAAGAAGAAAAGCAAGTGTTAAAAGGCATGGTCATTTTTATAGACAGACTACTTTTATTGCAATTGCAATTGCCCCACAGTTAAAATAGAAATCAATTTTAATGTCTTATGAAAATGCAGAAATATTTGTCTCATGTACAGCACTTCCAAAACAGACAGATCATAAAATCCCCCTGATTAACCATTCTATAATTTTACGTGCTTTGTGGTGTCTTGTTCAGTACCTCTATCCGCATAAATGCTTCGAAATAATAAGCAAAGATAGATCTGAGCAAAATCCCTAAATCTAATTTCTCACTGAGTTTCAGGTTGTAGAAACTCTCTCTTATATTCAAAGCCCTCTTAGATCTGAATATTCCCAAACTCTGGGGAAGTAGATACTCTACTTTAAAAATCTTTGACCAAACATTTCTCAAGTAACCACTTAGTACCTGTTGGACGACAGAAAACAAAGCCGTCAGGGACCTCCCTATATACAAAGAACCTGTGGAACCTATAGATCAGAGTAACTGCTCTCTGTATCTATAGACAATGGTATCTCTGTCATTAGAAATAATGCTAATCTCGATCTCTATAGATAATGCTACTCTATAAAAGGACTCTTAACAATAGTAGAGTTCAATGGAAAATGACATTTTTCTAGAGAGTGAAGCGTGTTAAAATATTCTGTTGACTCGATACAATTCTTGAGAACCTTTGAATGCCCAACTGAAAAATTAGTGTAATCATTTTGTAATTCATGTGGATTTTCCACACGGTTATCTCTAGAGCCACTAAAATGAGATTAAAAATCGTGTGGGATTCTTCAGTGTGTTTTGTGGCAGAGCTAACACCATAAATGAAGGCTTTAGCCTCATTCTGTCATATGTAACAACAGTTTGTTCTTTTGTGGCTGCTGCGGTTGAGGGCTCTGATGACACTGTTCCTGCACTGCAGGTGTGCACTTGTAGCAAGTAAGCCTTGAGTTTAATAAGTTTTCTTGAATCCATCTGCTTTTCTGTCCATGTGTATAAAACCTTGTAATATGCAATATGATATGCATAATTCTTAAAAAGAGGCAAGTGTCACAGAATCACAGAATCACAGAATGCTATGGGGTTGGAAGGGACCTCTGGAGATCATCTCCTCCAACCCCCTGCCAGAGCAGGGCCACCCAGAGCAGGTCCCACAGGAACGTGTCCAGGTGGGGTTTGAATGTCTCCAGAGAAGGAGACTCCACCACCTCCCTGGGCAGCCTCTGCCAGGGCTCTGCTTCCCTCACAGGAAAGAAGTTCCTCCTCATGTTTAGGTGGAAATTCCTATGTTCAAGTTTGTGCCCATTTTCTCTTGTCCTGTCCCTGGGCACCACTGAAAAAAGACCGTCCCCATCCTCCTGACACCCTCCCTTTAAGTATTTATAAGCATTGATCAGATCCCCCCTCAGCCTTCTCTTCTCCAGACTAAAAAGACCCAAGTCCCTCAGCCTCTCATAAGAGAGATGCTCCAGGCCCCTCATCATCTTTGTAGCCCTCTGCTGTCCCCTCTCCAGCAGTTCCCTGTCCTTCTGGAACTGGGGAGCCCAGAACTGGACCCAGTGCTCCAGATGGGGCCTCCCCAGGGCAGAGCAGAGGGGCAGGATGACCTCCCTCCACCTGCTGCTCACACTTTTCCTGATGCACCCCAATGTCATTTGTTACGTTGCTCACGCTGCTCAGACTAACTCAGCTAGAGGCCAAATTCTACTGATTAGTTTGAATGACTCTGCCATTCCGAGCTGCTGCAGATTGCCCATTGGTTCTTTGAGAGAGAAATTTCAAAATGTGTTTTTTCACCCTCTTTTCCTTATTTTTGTTTTTATTGTCTTTCCTGTGTCAGATTTTCAACTAGCTTTCCCAAACTTGACAAGACACTACGTTATTCCCGTGAGCTCCTTTCATGCTGGATCAAATGTTAAAGAAGACGGAAGGTTGGTGTCTGGGCCAGGGAACATCAAAGCACCTTTAGCATCTCCTGCACAAGCCTAGCATTTGCAAAGCTTTAGAAAACAAACAATCAGGAAAATACAAATAACGGTCAGCCTGCTTCCTGAATGAAAATTTAATTCCAAATTGTCTTTGTTTAAGTCAGCTGCTTACACCCCCGCTCCTCTGCCTACCGAGGGTTCTGGTGCCTCACATATTTCACAACCCAGACTGCCTTTCCACCAACAAAATTGTCATCTGTTTAAGGCTCTTTGTTTCCGGTTGCAAAACCCTTCCTGAATTCCACAGATTTATTTGCCATTTCATGGACACCAATCGACTGAACTGTACAGAAAAGAATGGCCCAGTGGACATCTCTCTGCTGAGAGCAGGATGGAGGGAGCTGGTGGGAAGGGAGGTCAGCGGAGCAGCCAAATATTGTCTGTGCTCTGAACATGATATTTGATGTCTTGCTTTTGATTCTTTTTCAATATTTGTATGAGAATCTTGGTTGTCAGAAGAGCGGGCTGAACAACACCCCTCCCCACCCACCACCCACAGGGATGAACGTGCCGGCAAACGAGCGATCCCAATCCAGTTGGCTACTGTTCCATGGGTGATATTCTTCATTCCAGGGTATGTTTTACAAGGTGCTTGCGACTGAGAGCATTTACTAACCGACAGAGTTGGACTCTGATCACAAATGTTCAGATGAGTGTTTATCTGGTCCTGTTTGTAATCCTATACTCCCCCAAATTTTGGGGAACATACATCGTGAAATGTATGTTCTGTTGATACTTTTCACTTGCTGCCCCAGAACCAACAGATCAAAGTCATCCTTCAAAGGTGATTCTGAAAAAGCATAACTTGGAGTGCTCTGAACAGAAATTATGAAAGTGAGAATGAAATAAAATTAAGTAATGGTAAATTTAGGGAAAGCAACTTGCTAAAATTCAGATATACTAGAGTGTACAAGTGCCCCAAGGGAAGTGAGTGGAGCTGATTTTCTAAGGTCAATTAAAAGAAAACTGAAAAAAAAAAAAAAAGCATTGGAGAATATGCTGTAGGAACAAAATACTGGATCAACCCGGAGCTGGATTTGATTAGTATTTTCCCTCTGAGACTAAAGTATGTGAGAATGAATGGTTGATGTGTAAAGAATTTTACTTGTTAAAATTGTTATCAACTTGGGATTCCAACTCTGATGACGGAAAAAGGGATGGTTCCGTTGTAGTGATGCACGTTCTGTCTGGCTGTTGTAGTTCCAAAGCATCTCCACAGACCCTTGGTTTGTGGACCGGCTGGTGACCCACGCACCCAGCATCACTGCCGGCATTTGCAAAGCTGAGAAGCGATGTATTATTTAAATAGTCTGCTTCCCTGAACAGGCTGGTTGCATTACACTTGCACACTGAGATAGGACGAAGGCTTTTTTTTCCCCTGCTCTTAAAAAAGCAGCTTAATTTAGAGATGAGAATTTTGAAGTGGAACGTTTGATCAGAACCATATCAGGGCTTTGAGAAACCCTGTGTCTGCGAGTAGATCTGTGGCTCATAAATTCATGGCTCAGCCTCCATCTCTTCGCCAAAGTAAATGACATCACATTTTAACTTACCTTGGAATATGTGACGTTAATTTTTTCCAGAATCCAAAACCACTGTCAAATTTGTATTTGCAGGGCATGCTCCTTTTACCTTTTTTTTCTCCTTGCCTTTATTGGTCTTAATTGTAACGTTATAGAGCGATCAATATAACGTAACGTGGTATACAGTGAGCAGGGTATGGCATCGCTACATTTTTCAGCAGGAAGAGGGACTCTTCTCCTTACTGGGAGCTGACGGGGCCACGGAAACCCTTTGGTTGGCCACTTGTCAATTTGAATAGACACGTGTTGAGTCCAGCCCGTGCTTTTATGAAGCATTCGTGTTTCCCAGATCAGGGAGGTGCTGCTGGTTGAAACAATTCCTAACGAGACTCGGTTCAATCAATCCCCTTCAAAGTGGTCTGTCCTTTGGTGGCTGTGAACCAAAGGGACAAAGGGAACCTGAGGGAACCAGCAGGGCAAACCCAGGGCCGGCTCCTGTGGGATGCTGCCGGTCCCTGGGGAGGCTTCCAGGGAGCTGCAGCTTACCGAGGGGTTCCCCCGGGGAAGAATGCAATTTTTATTCATTTTCTGTTCCAAAGCATGCCTCCGCGTCACGCCGCCTCACCCTCCTGCCCTCCCCAAAGGAACGGCGAACGGGGAACACCAGTGCCCGGACTGGGCACCACTTGTTGGTTTAACTGAGTGTTCAGCTCTTCGCTTTTCGGTTCCCCTGCCCTGGCCTTTCTTTGCCAGATGGGATTTTACTTCTGGTGCCAAGCACGGAGGAAACCACAGTGTGTGTTTCTTCAAACCACCCCTATCTTATTAACATTCAGAAAGATGTTTGCTGATGTATTCAGAGGGAGAGGAAACTGATTGCTGCCTCACAGTGAAGTTTTTCTGTTTTAAATGTTAATTGTTCTAAGCACTCTGGAGTTTTCTGTGACCTCTAGGTCATTTTTTTTTTTTACATGGTGTTTGATACAATCTCTCAGAAGAAGGGGAGAAAAAAAGTACTTTGCTGGCCTAGTTTCAAGTAACCTCTAAAAGTTCAAGTGGACCAATTACACATAAAAGAACAACAACTTTTGTAAAGCTTCATTTGAATCCCAGAGGGGAAAAATGATAGAAAATCAATTAACTTTCCACATGAAAAAATAGCTCATATTGCTAAGCTTTGCTTGCATAGTTTCTTGATTATGTTTGGAAGCAAATTGCCTTGATTATACCTTTGACGGGAAGGAAAGCCTTTTAATTAATTTAATACATGCTATAGCAGTGCTAAATTGTATCATGGAACAATTAAGTGGGCCTACACCGATATTTTTGCCCTGTTGAAAATGGATATTGCTCACTTAGTGAGTCATGCTCTTGCTGGGTTGACGCAATTATCCGTTCACTGCAGAGCATGTGACATAAAAGCTATTAAGGGCCTTTTATGTAGAAGAGAGGCTAAATGGAGTAAACAAAAAGCCGGTTTTGGTGAAGAGTCTGAAATGTCTCCTCTGGTCAAAAATTTGGAGAAATCTGAGCTAAACTTCGGAGCCTGTGCCCAAACTGGGGACGGAACTAACCCCCCCTGTGACAGCACCCGCTTTGGAAATATTCAGAATTCAGATCTATTTTCTGTTGGTCCTGGGCTGGAATGAGGAGTGGAAGTGATTCTGGGTCGTGTGCTGACAGATGATCCTCAACTCCTGTGCAGCTACAAACTGTTGATACAGAATTTGTAGTCGCACCAATTTTTTGCCTCAAGCTCTTAGCCAAAACGAATTACATTTGTCGCGTTTGCTGAGAATAGGATTTTTAAATGACAGTATTAATTCAAATGTTCTAAATATAACCAGGAACAACGCATTCTATTTCTTTTTTTTTTTTACAAGTAATGTGTGTTCTGTATAATGATGTTACATTATATAGTTGAAAGAAAATAATTTTAACAAACTTGTTGATTTGTCTCTGTTGATAATGTAGGTTTTCTTGTCTTGCTGAGCTGGTAGGGCTGGGTCACGTCACTTCCCCTGGTGGATCTCGCCTGTTGGGAATGTGTTCACCTGCACTGTGCTGAATAATAAAGGCAAGAATCCACCAGCAGAGAACCTCTTTTATGAATTCGCTTATAGCTTTCTAAACTCAGATAAAATATTATTACACATTTTTTCTAATATCCCAAGGCCATAAGCAATGACAAATAAAATCTGTACAAGTGAGGAACAATGCTCACATTACACGCTCTCTGTTCTTTCTCAGAAGAGCCGTCTGGTGAGGGTTTTTATAAAAGGAAGCTAGTAACTATGGTTAGGGGAAGACTCGAGATGGGAGAGGGAGCTTTTTGGTAGCAGTGTGAAGGTGAATCTATCCTAGAAGTCAATGTCAGGGGGGCAGAATCCTCGCTGCGAGTGCTGTACCACAGGACTGGTACGTTCTGAACTAGTGCATTTTACATTATTTAGAGATTTAATTTAATTAGAGGTCTTGGATTTAATAACCAGCATTTTGAATTGTGACAGAATTGGGCTGGGAAACATCAGTATGCGAGGAGCGTTGTCATATGCACTCTCTAGGCTTGTGTACCAGTAAAAATATTTAGTATTGACCGGAATGGCAGAGCCAGTAGCCAGAATGGCTGCGTGACATTGCCTGGCATGAGGTGGAGTGCTGCAATTTGCACCACTTAATTCACTAAATATTGACTTTGTTGAGGACAGGTTTCGAATCTGCTTGTGCCTCACTGGGGGAGCCAACGCAGTGAAGGGCTCAGCCCCTGCCCCTCCCTGGTCCTGGCTGGTACCTGACAGCCTTTTGGACCAGCTGGGGACAGCAGCTTCAGTGACCGTGGCTGTGATCATCAGGCTTAACTGACTCACTGCATTCAGTAAACGTACCTGAAAAAGCAAATGTATTTTTTTTTTTCCATACTCTTGGTACAAACACGAATTTGCTTGCTGTGTCCGTGGTAGTGTTGGTCCGGTGTAGCCCTCTACCTTCCCATAAACAGGGATTATGCATAAAAACCCCTTTTTCATCATTTAAATGCCTTTCTTTCTTTTAAATATCATCACAAATGCCACGCATTTATGTACTTTTTTAGTTCTCCCAAGTGAAAAATAGCAAAACCATAATGCATTCACACTACTGTATTTTGACTGCATTAAGGTTCTATTTTTAATGTCTGGCCTTCTTCTTCAAGAGTTAAAAAAAAGGTTCTCATCTTGTTGAAAGGTAAAGATAGATGGTTTGGGAACTCCGTTATTGTTGGGATCCGCATCACAATTAGCCCAGACCCAACCCCTCTGAAAGACAGAAGAGTGTGTCGAAGACGATTGAAAACGTCACTGATGCCTTAAAGGTAATCATGTGTGCCCAGGTGGTCAAAAAAGCCAACAGCATCCTGGCTTGTACTAGAAATAGTGTGACCAGCAGAAGTCGGGAGGTGGTTGTCCCCCTGTACTCAGCACTGGTGAGGCCACACCTGGAGTATTGTGTCCAGTTTTGGGCACCTCAACACAAGAGAGATCTGGAGGTGCTGGAGCGAGTGCAGAGGAGGGTAACAAAGCTGGTGAAGGGCCTGGAGAATAAATCTTATGAAGGGCAGTTGAAGGAGCTGGGACTGCTTAGTTTGAGGAAGAGGAGGCTGAGGGGAGACCTCATCACTCTCTACAGCGACTTGAAAGGACATCGTAGAGCTGGTCTCTTCTCACAGGTAATTAGTGATAGAACGAGAGGGAATGGCTTCAAGCTGCAACAGGGTAGGTCTAGACTGGCTATTAGGGAACAATTCTTCACAGAAAGAGTGGTCAGACCCTGGAACAGGCTGCCCAGGGAGGGGGTTGAGTCACCGTCCTTGGATGTGTTTAAGAGTCATTTAGGTGTTGTGTTTGGGGATATGGTGTAGGGGAGAACTTTTTAGAGTGAGGTTGATGGTTGGACTCAATGATCCCAAGGGTCTTTTCCAACCTGAACGATGATTCTATGATTCTACAATTGTATGACTCTGTGTATGATCATTCTCACTGTACCTGTCATGTGATTTCCATTGGGTTACTCTAGAAAACATGCTGCTTGAAAGTTTCAGCAAAAATATTGAAGAAAGACAATGTTTTTAGAAAAAAAAACCGAAGTCTGATATACTTCAGTTCTTGAATTTTCTATTTAGGCCTGGGATCATTCATTCCAAACTCAATTCGTGCCCAATGAGAACAGATCAGTAAGAGAATCCCAAGTGTACTGCTGGCGGACTGACTCTCTTAAGAGACGAATGGATGATGCGCAGGGTTTAAGGGAAGGCTGACAAAGGGAGAGAAGAAAGGTCAGTAACTAAGAAGATTTTTTCCTCATGGACAAGAAAGATTAAAGGGGTGAGAGCAAATACGTGGTTCGGTTTGGGAAACAGGATTAGAAGATCAGTGCGGGGTTTGCTGAGCATCACGTATGGGTTCCAAAATGCTCCAGGCACTGCTTCCCTGTACCCAATTTTGTTGGGGAGAAGTTATGTAGTTACCCTTGGGTTTTTTTCTTGTTTCTCTAAAATCACACGAAAAGAAGGGGAACTGTACTGACACTGTAGCACCAGTTCTCAGTGCAGGACACATGGTGGCAATGTTGTGCCGCTGCTGAACGACTGTTGTGCAGCACTCACCAAGCCAATATTCATGTACCGAGCAATAAATAGGTAGATGCAGTAGAGTGCTGCTTTACCCAGGGAATATTATACTTGTACATAGCAGCACTGATTGTGTTTTCTATTAAAAAAGAGAGTAAGATACAGGAAAAATACTTTTTGTCCTTTCTTTTTACCACTCGTTTGATTGGCATCCATCCTAAGTGCTGGTACAGTTTAAGTTTTGCAGAAATAATGTAGCTGGTATTGGAAAAAGATATGACTAATTACTTTCATTCCATAAAACCAAATAAACCTGCCTTAGAGGAGCACTTAGGATAATAAAAACCTCTACCCATCGCGCACACAGAGGAATCAGGACCTGTGAAGGTTTCTCCCTCTCAAAAGAAAACTTTACCCTTCAAATGAGTGAGCCACTTTCAAAAAGATCTCTAGCCTAAATATAGGCTTCCCTAAATGTCTACAAAGAATTAGTGGCATTGCAGAGGACCTTAGCAGGAAAAGCTTTGGCAGACAGAAGGATAAGTTTCTGGGGTCAGCAGTCACGGATGGCTCTCAGCACAAAACCCCTCGGAGCTGGCCTGGTGTGGCTGAACCTTCTGGCGACCGCTGCAGCAGCACAGCCGAGGAGTCCTGCACCTGGGGCTTTCTTCTCTGCTCAGGGCCCTTCAGAGGCAGGCTGAGCAGGAGAGCACTCACGCTACAGAGGCAATGCTGACTGCTGAGTGTTTCAGGTCTCTGGGGCTGTTGTCTTTGTATTTGTCCTGCTTTTGGTGTGCTCTTGCAGCTCCATCAGCTCAGTTCCCAAGCTACGGTCTTCACAGAATCACAGAATCACATGGGATTGGAAGGGACCTCTGGAGATCATCCAGTCCAACCTCCCTGCCAAAGCAGGTCCACCCAGAGCAGGTCCCACAGGAACATGTCCAGGCAGGGTTTGAATGTCTCCAGAGAAGGAGACTCCACCACCTCCCTGGTCAGCCTCTTCCAGGGCTCTGCCACCCTCACAGCAAAGAAGTTCCTCCTCATGTTTAGGTGGAACTTCCTATGTTCAAGTTTGTGCCCATTTCCTCTTGTCCTGTCCCTGGGCACCACTGAAAAAAGACCGGCCCCATCCTCCTGACACCCACCCTTGAAGTATTTATAGGCATTGATCAGATCCCCCCTCAGCCTTCTCTTCTCCAGACTAAAAAGACCCAAGTCCCTCAGCCTTTCCTCATAACTCTTCCCTCATTTTTCCTGAGCCTCTGTTGGGCTCTGTGCTCCAGCAGACAAACCCTTCCCTGTGCTTCTCTCAGGGCTCAGCTGATTTCCATTTCATCAACACAAAATTAATGAGGTTGTTTTTTATTTTTTACTTCTGTTTTCTAGCCTCTTGGGCCTAGACATGTTATCAGCCACTGGCGGGTTATTCCTGTGGTCCTTAGCTCTAAGAGTCTGGATTCAACTCTAGGTCTCAGTGACAGGAGTGATGTACTCAGTGAGTGTAGGGGAACAGCAAAGCTGTGAGGGGCAGAAGATGCATTCTTACAGTGCTAGAACAAAAACGCAGGTTTTTTTTTAGCTAACAAACAACTCCATGTTTTCTTTGTTCTTTTCTCCCCATTCCACCAGACACAAATATAAAATAAAATGAAAAAAACCCCGAATCCCAAAGCGTGAGAGGAAGCACTCCAAGTCAGCCATGCTCAAGCTTAGATTCATGCTTAGGTGCTCAGTAGTTTCAAACTGGTTGGTATAGGTTGATTTTTATGAGCAACACATGCCCACCCAGGCCAGCAAAAAAATTAGGAATTAATAATAATTAGGAATTAAACAAGTATTTGGATAATGTTGCTGGTAAGGTTGCTGTAAATAAAGGCCAGCTAAAACCACTGAAAATGTGTTGAAGTAATTGATACAGCAATAGCAGGGAAATTAAGTGGGGATTTTTTTAATGCCTAAAGTCCTTTTTATGTGTACATTTCCGGGATGAAGATCAAGAGCCCTGAAATTCCATGTCTTCTTTATTGATTCATAGGAAGCATAGCTTTTTTCTCTATGGAAGTTTGCCAACAGCTATTGATCAGGAGTTTGGTATCTTGGCAGCTCCTACCTCTCTCTGTGTCCAACCATCAAGACCGAGGCCTTAAAAAATGTACTGAGCCAGGAAACAGAAGTGCCATATGATTCCTTTTTAGGTGCATAACATAACCCGTATGTTATGATTGTTAGTAGGTGTGTAACATAACCCATATTTTATGACCATTGTTTCTACCGTCAGTAATTTTTCACAAGAGAAATGAATAGGAAGTGGCCACGGTAATGAATTTTCTCAAAATGTGTCATTCTCGAGCAATTCTGTCGAGATCCCACTTCCCTTTCTGGACACGAGCCAGAAGACCTGCTTCCCCACCACTATCTCCTGGGGCAGATGGATGCGGTTCCTGGTCTTTTGCTCCTAAGAGCACCCTGAGAGCAACCTCTCTGCCTGGCTGGTGAGGGTCCCTCCAACTTGCCATCTTCCCCGCCTCAGAAACGCAACAAGAGCTCTCATACCCCTTCAGCCACTCCATTTTTTCCTTCGTTTCTCCCTATTCAGCCTCTGCCAAGTCCCCACTTTCCCAACACCTCTGCCAATACTGCATCGGGTATACACATCGCTACTTAGAGTGATTTTTCTTTACGTTACAGGCCACACTGCTGGAGATTAACAGTCTCGATGAGTTTCATTGGGAACCCTTGCCCCAGATGCTGACAGTCACAGGGCAGAGAAACGCACCACCTAAGAAATTTGATTTACCTGCATCTCTCTGCTCTTACCTTAAACCTGACCTTGAGCTGACATGAAAAAAATTCACACACTACTAGTAATAAAATTATAAACTCCCTTTGTAAAAATTGTCATCTGTGAAGTGCAAAGAAATGGCTAAACATTTGTAATTTAGAAAGAAGGATGTTGAGAAGACGCATTCCAAAACAGTTATACATCTTTAAAAAAAATCATGCTGGCTTTTACTTCTTTTCTCCCCTTGGACATAAGTAATACATTAGTTCCCTAATCTCAAACAAGTGCTAGCCCCCCAAACATTTATCAGTTGCTGTATGATTGCTTAGGATTAAAAATTATGCTTTTGGCACTTTGTATTAATGGCGCAATGATCTTCTGCTGCATCTTCTGCTATTCCTTTTTAAAGGACAGTACGAGTGTCATTTTCAGAGCTGAGGCATTAAGTCCCCGGGATGCCCAGCAAGGCCTCCTTGCTGTGCAGATTTATTTCCACTGAGCAGCTAGAAGTATTTCAGCAAGGGAAAGGTACTGAAGAAAAATACAGTAGCTATAGATAGTAAAGGCAGGCACTGCGGAGCACTGATTGAGGGCTAGCAAGTTACAGAGATGGTGATATTTAACGCTTATCATTAGCTCACAACTGATGTACCTTTGCTCTCCTACCCTGATAATATTTTACTCGGTTGAGGTTTGGTGGTAACAAATGACAAAATGCATAGTACATTGTGTATTTTCTCTTCCGTGGCAACGGCTCACGGAAAATGTGTGAACTTGACATGGAGATGCTGAATTAACAACCCTGTTTTCATGAAGCAGATGGATAGAAAAGAATTATTGAGTGGATTTCAGACGTGCTATAAGCTCTTTTGGAGTCAGAGGGCGAGACTCCCATTCACTTCTTCAAGTGTGGACGGAATAAGACACGAGTGGTTCAGACAGGACCACGGAAAGGCAATTGCTCAGCCTGCCTTGCTGGTTGTCCTATGAGGGTGTCCTCATAGGAAGCGACACAGGCAAGAAAGCGGCTCCTGGAGGCAAGAAAGCGGCTACTGGAAAGGGCTCTGCTACCCTGACTATTTTTCTCTTTCTTCTCCCCTACCACCCTGCAATCACTGGCCAATCTGTTTTGTAGCAAACACCATTTGAGGCTGTGTTGTCTTTGGGTCACTTCCTCTTCATGCTTTATTACACGTCAGTGGAAGCTGCTTGCTTTGGGTTGTCTGGGCACCTGCAGCAGTAGAAGAGAGCTCCTGCAAGATGCTTAAAATATATACCAACATTTTCCGTGCTATTCTGTGACAGATGTTTTGTCAAGTCATATTAACCCATCATCTTGAAAATTAGTTCCTATTAAAGAAAATGCAGACTTCATTCCCCCCCCTTTTCCTTACTTCAAATATCTTTGCTAGTGCTTTGTTGAGGTCAGAGTAGTGGGCCAGCAGTAGTGTACATTAATTTTTATCCCTTCCATGAAGGTATTATCTTTCTGTTCCCAGTCATATAATATTTTCCAAATTGAAAATTTATGAGAAATCCTTATTACTCATCTTGTGACCCAGTCAGTTGGGTTTATTGCAGTTCTGGGATGAAGTGTCTCTGGTTCACTCTGTTGAGATCACTGGGGTAAGCCGTTCTACTTTTGAGCTCCTCAGTTCCATTAACGCTCATGCCTTTGCCCTCATGTTCAACATTGTTGTGCTACTGAAAACAAAGACTGGGTTTTAGTTTGTGGGCTCTAAATAGAGTGGTTTTTATCTCCCTGACATATTCCTTGCCTGCTGCATGATGATCCCATTTCTTCTTTCATTAATATCCGTTATACAAAAAAAATATTTCTACCTATAAAACGTACTGGTGGCAATGCTGGGAAATGCTTTCAATATAGAAAAGGGCCAGAGCACCTCTCAGGGGGCAATGTTTTCCCTTAAGAATAGAAGCAACGTGAATTAGATGAAATTCAATAATACAGAGTGAAAGGAAATTCTTATCAGGAGATATTTGCCAATAACCAGCCCTCCTGAGAACTCACCAGACTTCCAGTAAGAAGAGTGGGAAGGGGACTTTGACATTATCAGTGTAACAGGACTTCATCCCAGCTTCGAGTCCAATCTTCTATCCTGGCCCTTTAAAATGTAGTCTTCCTTAGAAAATAACATCTTGGACAATAACAAGGAATTAATGTATTTTTTTCCCCATGACCAAAGCATGTAGCTGTTCGTTTGGTTTATTAATGGCTCATTGGTGTCTGCAAGAGACGGTTTTTGCTGTTCTAAGCATTTGAAAGGCAAAGGGAAAGAAAAGTCTGTTGTCTAAGTTTTTGGTTTCTTTAAATGTTATTCCTGAAGGCGCATGTATTTGCTTGAAAATAATTGCAAATGTCACAACTCTGATTTCAGCTTATGTGTCGTCTGACTTTCAGGGATAAGGGCGCTTAAGTTGCTAGTAAACTCTAGCCCAGAAATACTCTGGCCTTTTCAGTTCCTAAAACATATTTCATAAGCAGCATTTCCCTTCTAGCCTGCAGCAACAAGATTTGACATTTATATATTGCCCCACACATACATCACATAACGTTGTCAGATTCTTTATGATTAACTGATGTAATTGACTTCTGAGATAAAAGGAAATTTATGTGGGAGAACCCACAGAATAAAAGAAAGTTTCAATTTTGTTCCAAAGTTGAACTAAGAAAAGGAGGAAATAGATCTTTCCCGAGGACAGCCATTCCTGCAGGAAAGCAAGCACAAGAAAATCCACTGCATCAATACTGGGGAGAAGCAAGGACATGCCCCATTTATCCCACACCTTGGCATTGTATCAGATCGATGTATCGCAGAGAACGCAGGAAAATACAGAAGTGATGTCAAGGAGGTGAGAGCAGGTACGCAGTATTCTCCAACTCCACAGCAAGCCTTCTGCCCTCAGGAAGGACTGAATCACACTGATTTTTTTTAAACTAAACTTTCACTGCTTAAGTGTTAAGCTTGCTGGTATCATTCTGTGCCACATCTGTCTAAACACACCCACTTGGCATCTGTATCTATTCCTGGTGGTGGTAAAAAAAACCAACAAAACAAACTTGAAAGGGACATGAAAATATACAGTGGCTGTGAACATCACCAAACTTGCACCTGAAGTTGCAGCGCAGGGGCTCTCGCATGACGTGCTGTTACTACCTGATGCCTTGAGTGGGTTTTGTTACTGTTACTGTTACTAGGAAAATTCCAGAATTAAAGTATTGAGCACCACTCCTAACAGACATCTGTAATTTGCTTTGAAAGCACCTGAGCACCTCTGGGCTCACAACTGCAGATTTCCTCAAGAGCTTCCTTCAATGACGTTTTGTGGGAATTGGACAAAATGGGAAACTCTAAGAGGAACCTTCAGTGTGAGAGTAACACACAAGACATCAGACAGGAGAGTAGACATTTGAACGTTAGGGACATTTCAGGTGTCATTGAAACTCTGATGAGAGGAAAAGGCTTCTGTTGGTGTCCTGAAGGCTTTACATCTTTGCTTGGAACTCTTGCCTTTTACTGTTGTGTGCCTGGATAAAAGACTATCAGGATGAATATAATTTCCCATTTGCTTGATGATGTAAGGGTGTCAAATTAGTCAGACTAACAGGAAAATGGCTTTTGTTGATTTATTTATTTTTCCCATTGGAACACTGCGTGATTCTAGAAAATTCATCTTCCTGATGAGGACAAACCATGAGATGCCACAACTCCAGAGGAGCCATCAGTGACACTGGGGTAATTTGTATCCGGGGGTGGTGCAGTGAGAATCCTGTTTGAAGAGTGCAGGAAGACCATCCAACCTTCCTTGCTGCGTATAATAAAGAGCTCCTTGTTCTATTCCACATCACAGCAACCCATTGCAAGGGACGGTAGACCCTGTGCAAACCCCCAGGGAGTTAGTTTTTCACCACACAACTGAACTTCAGCAAAGGGAAATAAATAAGAATACTTCAAGACCTACAGAAACCTGTTGTTCTTGTCTTAATAAAAGAAAATTGAACAAAGGAAGGAATAAGACAGAGAAGATTAAGTGACTCCTTATCTTGTAGCGCAGTGACATTTTCTTATCCTTCTTAGAATTCGTGGCCAGCTCTAGGAGTTGTGTTAGTAAACTTGTATATTAAAATTCAAACTACTTGCTGAACTTTAAAATATTTTCCCTAATGCCCATTAGATTGAAAAGAAATCTTCATTATTTCTCTATTTGTGAATGGCTTCCTTCTGTCAACGTTTTTTTGGAAGTCACCAATAGCTGATGCATTGCTTCTCCTTTATTTAGAGTGCTTAGAAATGCAGTGATACATACTATGAAATAAATAATAATTTATGACAAGGTGTGCAGTATGTAAAATGTCATATACTTTGCAGAGATTAATGCATGAGCCAAGTGCAAATACATTAACTTAACCAACCATCTGGAAAGCAAGCTTAATGAAAGAGGGAAATGAAAGCAACATAGGAAGAAAAAGGCAGTGTAGGGACAGAAAATTGTATATAGCATATGTCTTTAATATAGGGACCTCTGTGAATTAATAGCTCACCTCTGAGTTCAAGTAGACGGATACTTGTCTCTGGTAAGGATGGTCATATAATTCAGAGCAGGCCAGTTATGCCTGACAGTCAAAAACTGAGCACTGGAGGCTGGGTTTAGCAAATCTTAGTCTGTTCCAGGACGTCACACATCAAAGTAGACCATTTCAAAGTGTGTTTCTACAACATTTTAAAGCCAATATCCATGTCTCATTCTGCTAAGTCCCATTTCTCGTACCATATGCATTAGTAGAAAAGGTATGACAACTCCGTGTCCCCAAGTCTATGCGTTTCTAATGAACTGCTGCATGTTGAGTTCTTTGGGAATGGTCTGATTACACCCTCAGGCACACACCTAAAACCAGACCCCAAATGTTTTGAATGTGTATTGGTGGTCCATCCTGAAGTCAGCTTCAAAAAACTCTAGGTTTCTTGGTTACGATCTAAACCTGGCATATTTTCTGTGATAACACCAGAATTTACACAGTAAAGCTCTTGACCTTCAAGTCAGAGGTTTTCCCTGAAGTCTTCTGCATTGGCATTACTCGCCTTACTATTTACTATGATTGGCAAACGCTAATTTCAGCCTTTACAGACATCAGTAAGCTTAGGCTTAATGAAGGCCATCCAAAAAGGATGTCCAAAAAGGACCTCCAAAAAAACCACCATCAGAGACACAGACCTGCCATCTTACTTTCTCTTCCTGACTCTGCTTCCCTCTAATAGTTCTGACCTCAAGTACTACAGCTTGTGAGGCTACAGAAGCCAGTAACTCTTCGTGGTTGCAGTTCCACAACACCCAGACTGTTATAGGAAAGCAGCGGAGACACGAAAGAGAGTGAGTTTGAAGAAGCAGGTTCAGAGAGAACATCCATTCAGGTTGATGCCCTTCTTCTGCCCTAGAAGCTGTGGCGGTCCCTCCCTGTGTCCCCCGCAGGCTCGGCCAGCGCGGCTTCTGAAGCTCATTACAAATTGCCACAGGTGATAAAGATGACTAGCTATGTATTTACTCCTGCACTGTGGGCTGCAGTGGGAAATTTAAGAGCCTCTCAATATATAGAAAGTCCAACTAGATGATTGAGTGGGCCTTTCTAGTACCATGAATCTCTGTCTATAGATGTATAACCATTACAATCCTGTTTTCTGTAGACTACACCATTAAATTTATGGGACTTGGCAGTCTGCAGAGGTAGCTGCCATTCTGTGAGACTGAAGAGATGCTGCCTGCTACACTGAGATGCACAATACCTTGTTCTGGAAGTCTTTGTGGTTCATATTAATCTGAAATAAATCAAATATATTGAAAACATATCCTAACTTCAGGAGCAAGGACAAACATAACATAATCTTGTTTGACTGACTACTCTCCATTTAGAATTTGGAGCAGAAGTCATAAAACTGTAACCAGAGGATGTCCATCAAAAATCAAGATTTCCTCCCATGGTATTTTGTCTTTGGTTATATTTCCACAGTTGCTATTTAGAATGAAATCTTATGCCGAGCCATTCAGAGGCAGTCTCTCTTGGCAACTAATGTTCTCAGAACCCCTTATGGAAAAGACTGTCACAATGGCTGTGATAATATTAAGACACTTGTAAGTTGAATATGCAAAAGTAAAACTATTAAATCTTACTAATCACTAATACAGAGATTATCCACATTTCAAGAAAATACGGTTTTAAACATTTGTGTGCATAATTTAAAAAAAAAGACACGAAGAAATGGAAATATTACTTATTTTAGTTTCTGATTTTAACTGATAATAAATAGAACTGCTGAAGAACAGGAACTAATTTTCCATATGACTAACAGAAGAGTAGGTGTCATATGTGCAATACAAGTGTACTATAGAATCGAAATTGTATGTTTTTAGCAAAACATACATTGGAAACCATTAACTGCAATTACTTATTTCTCAGTCACTAAAAATACGTGCGGTCTGCATTTTAAATAGCTTATTCATAATTTCCCTAAATATTTTCTTGGTTAATACAGTAAAGGAAAGAAGACATTGAAGTTTCTTTTTTATCCTTTCAAACCACATGTCTGTAGCATGCATTTGATTTTGAAACCACAGAGTAAAAAGGTTTTTTAGATATGTGTTGGCATGCCTGAAATATGGTGAGAAATGAGAAAATCACATGTAAAAAACCTATGTCTTCTGCTCTGTCATTGCTTCAGGGACTTAGATGACATTGGTAAGGAACAATAGTAGCTACTAAAAAGGATTGCGCCTGGATGAACAGAAACAAAAGTCACCTTGGCTAATGTCAAACGGTGGCTCTGAATTTTATAATCAGCCCATTTTCAGGCCCAAGATTCAGGGAAGTTCCTTCCTTGAAAGTCATTTATAGATTTTTTTTTTTTTCCTCCCCAGACAAGTTAAAGAATTCCATGTATCCTGCACTTACAGCTCTGACTAGTGTGTCTCAAAAGTTTGCGTGCATTTTAGAGCAAAAGATAGGTCATTCTCCTCTTAAATACGCTCTGAAGGCTACCTTTTGCCTCACTGTTATAGAATTCATTAATTGACTTTTTCTTAACAATGTGTCCTCCCGCCTTTTGCTGTGTACTCTGGCTGTTTCCATTGTGTCTAATCATAATTTTCGAGTGTTATTCAAGCCATGAGGGAGACACTGGGCCGACAATAGTGCTAAGCATTGTTTGCTTCTGGCAATCCTCAGAGATTTGTTGGTTCATTTCATTTCCTCGCAGTAACCTGATGATATCCACGCTGCCTTACAGTTCTCAAAAGAAAAGCATTAAAAAAATACCTATTTTTAAACCTTAACTAGAGCCTGTTTACTTCATTGCTTCTTTTGGTACCATTCTCCTTGGGATAACTCTTAAGCTGGCTTTAAACTCTTTTCAGTTATTATTGTTTATATTTTGGATACAGAAGGCTGTTCAAGGAATCTGCTCCTGACTCACACTGGGAAAAATAGTGATTTTAGCCATATATATTCAATGGATGAAAATCCATAAGATATCTTTTATTAATGTATGTCTATTGATATTCCATTCTTTGTTCCATTTTATCAAAACAAAAGCTTGGCACACTGAATGAACGGGGACTCACTCTGCAGTGTGACGCTTCCCGTGTCTTCCTCCAAATGACTGTGGTGGAACCACTTGGTCCTCTTGAGGAGGGCGAACCCACCTGAGATCCCTCAGGCAAGGTTTGCCAAAGGGACCCCATCCTATTTGCGTGGCTTTCAGTGTTTTTAGTGGCTTACTAATACCCAGAGGCCTTACCTTCAGCCCCAAGGGATGGGCTCCTTCCTTTGCTCCCTCAGCACATGCTGCTGGGTCATCTCCGTGGTGCACTGAAGGGGCAGAAAGCCCTCTGGATCAAGCAGCTGCTCTCATAGCAAGGCTACAGGGACCTGCAAGTGGACCCCAACTATGTACGAAGTCAGTGTCTGCACACATGAAACCAGAGTTTAACAGGTGCCGTTAGGCGTTTCTCCTCGGCAGGTTTTGGAACAGCTTCTGCGTTTGGTTGCATTGTTACATGGGTTTGGTATCCGTTTCCTTCTTACACATTTTGTGAAATTAAATGTCTTTCACAGAGGTGAGGTTGACAATGAGCAGAAGTGTTAGTTTCTTTTATTTTCTTCTCAGTAAATGCATTGTGATTTTTGCAAATTTTATTGACCGATCATAGAACCATAGAATAACCTGGATTGGAAGGGACCTTTAAGATCATCTACACCAACCATCAACCTAACTCTGATAAAATCAAACAACAACCCATCACTAAACCATGTCTCTAAGCACTATGTCAACCCGGCTTTTAAATCCCTCCAGGGATGGTGCCTCAACCCCTTCCCTGGGCAGCCCATTCCAAGGCTTCATAACCCTTTCTGTGGAAACATTTTTCCTAATCTCCAATCTGAACCTCCCCTGGTGCAACTTGAGGCCATTTCTTCTTGTCCCATCGCCTGTTCCTTGGGAGAAAAGACCGATCCGCCTGGCTACACCCTCCTTTCAGGGAGTTGGAGAGAGCGAGAAGGTCTCCCCTCAGCCTCCTTTTCTCCAGGCTGAACACCCCCAGCTCCCTCAGCCTCTCCATACAAGACTTGTTCTCCAGACCCCTCACCAGCTCCGTTGCCCTTCTCTGGACCCGCTCCAGCCCCTCAATGTCTTTTTTGTGGTGAAGAGCCCCAAACTGGACACAACACTCAAGATGGGACCTCACCAGTGCCGAGTATAAATGATATAGATTTATTAATTCTGTTAATTTTCTGATGTGCGAACTTTTGATCTCATTATGTTTAACTATATCCATTATAAATTGAATTGGCATCCACAACAGCATCATTGCACACTGGGCCTGCGTAGTATTCATTCCACAATTTGGGGCTCATTTGAATTTTGAGGTGTAATTATCCACCAGCCCTTTCTGTTTCTTGAGGAATGATAGTGAAAAATACTGGAAGAAAACTGTTTAATGAACTTTTATTTCAATTATTTCTATGTTGTCTGCTAGGAAAAAGGAAAAGCGCTTCAGGTAAATATTTTATTATTTGATGAATCCCTTCAGTTGCCTTAAAATCAACTTTTGAGGGGTAACTGTGTACCTCAGTCCCTTTTGTGTCTGTTCAAATATATCCAGAGTACTAATATTGTCTGTATTCCTTCCACTTAGCTTCACAACTTTTCTTTGATGTTATTTATCTTATAGCCAGAAATTGAGCTGTATTCCTTTATTGTTTTGAATAGTTCCCCGATTGATTCTGAAGGGATTGAAATATCCTGTAAAGCAGCACCTGTATAAAAAGGAAATTTTATGAATGACATTTCATGTTCTTATGGCCCTTGTTTTTATTCCCTCTCTCTTAGACTGTCTGTCAAAGTTCTGCTGACGTGGCAAAAAGTGCCAACAGGAACCCATTGTGGACAAGGCTCAGCATAAAGAGCTGGGCTCAACGTGGTATGTCCCTGCTCCTTCTTACACCATGTTCCCTCTCTCCAAACAAAAAACTGGAGCAAAGCGTAAGGGATGGTGGAAGTCACGTTTCTGAAAGACAGTGGAGATAACAGAGGGAATGATTTTCTGCATGGGTGAGGCATGAGGGGCACAGGAAGGGGGTTGACCTTCCCTACAATCTCTAAATTACAGCAAGAATGCCAGAGATGTGGGGGAGAAATCTTAATCTAAAAAGGTCCCCTGGGAAGGAAATTTCTGTGGTTATCCTGCGCGAGTGGGTGGTGAAACATGTCAGTTCACCAGCCTTTCTTTGCCACAGGGTTCTTTCCTCTTTTTGGAGTGAAGCCAGATCTGCAACTAGCTAAAAATCTGCCTCTTTTTAAGGATTCCAAAAATTAAATATGGAGAGTCTTCTATTTCAACAAGTGTTCAATACATGCAGAAAACACATGATTTTTGGTAGACAAACAGATTTCAGAGTTTAATGTATATCTCTACTGTTATATTTCTCTCCCACCCCTCCCAAATTCTGCAGAATCTTACAAAAAGCACTGCAAAATCTTTCTGGCTCAAAAAGTAATCAGGCAGTCATGAATAAAGACACAGACCCAAAGTAGGTGTCAGTACAGCTGATTTCTTATGTGTTTTTTAATACTTTATAGTACAGTGTTCTTTCATGTAGGGAAAGGAAGGGTGCAAAGGAACTGCCTGTGCCATAGATCTTGAATACTGCGATTTTCCACTGTGTAATCACAGTTACTGAAAAACTTCTGGATAAATAATCATCATCAAGACCTTAGAGTGTTGCATTTCATGTCTCCTGTGTGATCGTTCAATGGACAGACTGATGTATAAATCATGAATAGAATGGTAACCAGCAAAATTATGTTCTAAAATGGGAAGAAAGGGAAGGGAAGGGAAGGGAAGGGAAGGGAAGGGAAGGGAAGGGAAGGGAAGGCCACACTCACAGAAGAAAGCAGGGGTTTTGGTAACTATAGTTATGGGCAGAAAGCTGATAATTGGGATGATTTCAATTCAGTCCTAATCCTTAATGGGAAATAGATACATTTGATACAGTCCAATGAAAGGCGCGATGGCATAAGGCCAGGCCAAGCTGGGTGGGGCCTTGAGCAACCTGGTCTGGTGGGAGGTGTCCCTGCCCATGGCAGGGGGGTTGGAACTCGATGATCTTTGAGGTCCCTTCCAACCCTAACCATTCTATGATTCTGTGATTCTATGATAAGGACAGATGGGTGCAGAGACTGTGACAGAGTTGGTGGGTGCGTGGAGCAGATGGAGGGCTGTGGTCTAAAACATCACTGGGAAATGCCACTGATGGGTAGGGTTAGTGTGGGAATGTGAAGAGCACAAAAAGCAAACACGAGGGGTTTTGCGGTTTTGTCATCCAGTTTTCAGCTTACATATAAAAAGAAAGCTCAACATGAGCCAGCAATGTAAGTGTAGTGATAGAATGAGGGGGTAACAGTTTTAAATTGAAAGAGGATATATTTAGATTAGGTATTAGGAAGAAATTCTTTGCTGTGAGGGTGGTGAGAGCCTGGGCCAAGGTTGACCATAGGTTGTTATATTTTGCACTCCTGCCAGGTTCACTCTCCAGCCAATGCCATTGGATGGTCCAAAATAAGTGTACAAAAATAATTGCTGGATAGTCTCTCCTATTTACTTGCAGCCCACTGACAAGACTGGGACTGACTTAAGTTAAACTCCCAGACTCCACATGAGAACAAAACCTGTGAGGACCAGCTGAGGGAACTGAGGTTGCTTAGTTGGAGAAAAGGAGGCTGAGGAGAGACCTTATCACTCTCTACAGCTTCCTGAAAGGAGGGTGTAGTGAGGTTGTTGTTGGTCTTTTTCCCAAGTAGCAAGTGATAGTATGAGATGAAATGGCCTCAAGTTGTGCCAGGGGAGGTTTCGATCAGATATTAGGAAAAATTTCTTCACTGAAAGGGTTGTCAAGCATTGGAACAGGCTGCCCATGGAAGTGGTTGAGTCACCATCCCTGGAGCTATTTAAAAGACATGCAGACATAGTGCTGAGGGACATGGTTTAATGGTGGATTTAGCAGTGTTAGGTTGATTGTTGGGCTTGATGATCTTAAAGCTAATTTCCAACCTAAATAATTCTATTATTCTATGAATGTGCCACCCCAGCAGAGTGTCAGGTAGGCTTAGGAAATGAAGTGAGGCCCTGGTGCGGGCTAAGAGGGTGACCAGTGGGTTGCCTTGGAAGCTGCACTGCAGCCAGAAGGCAGACAGGCAGTGAAATCCCTCTGCCTGTTCCTCTGTGATCTGGCTCTGCAAGTACAAAACTGGCTGAGGAGTATGACAGCCTTTGTGCTGGCACCATCTTCACACTGTGATGTGTGCTGAGGTACAGCTAAATGTGCAAAAACCTTGTTAATCAACTGAGAAGATCCATTTTGTAAGGGAAGTCATGGCCTACTTCTGTGAAGATGGATGTTCTCTTTCTGGTAGGGAGAACAGCTGAGTCTATATTTAATAGCAACATTTAAAGAAATTGTAGTTGCAGTGAAGGCATTTAGGAAGAGAGGGAGGTAGGGAGGGAAGGAAGGGGAGGAAGGAAGGAAGGAAGGAAGGAAGGACGGACATTTGGGATGGAAAATCTGGTCTAATGGATCTGTTAGGCTTGCTCAGAGAGCAGGCAGGTTTCATGCTTTCTAACCTGCTATTAAAGAGTTGTCTTCATAGGTGCATCCCCCCTTGTATTACCCAGTGCAGTTACTGCCTGAATGTTTACACATGATAGAAACAGGCTATGCTTCAGATAACGTGGTCTCTACTTGGCATGAGGAACAATCCCACGGTCTAGGTCTGGTTTGTGGATGATCCGAGGGCAAGAGTTGGAGTGAGGGGGTGCCTGCCTGGGGAGTTTCACTGCAGAAGTAATGCAAACCTATTGATGAAGATGCAGTTAGATATGTTACAAGAGACCTAACACCACTTTTTTTTCTTACCTGCCGCAGTATTAGCGAAAAGCCCAGAAGTTATGGCTTGGTGACTCTGGCAGCAGTGGCGTAAGCTCTGAAGTTGCATTTTTGCGGCGCTGTGGGTAGAGATCGGTCTCTTGAAGGGAATGCATATAAAAGGGAAAATTCTGGGTGCAGATTGCCCTGAGCTATTCCTTCAGGATAAGGGGACTGCAGCAAAACCAGGCTGGGCTTCTTGTGTGATTTTCGCACAGCCAGACTTTGTAGCCTTTGAAACCAGCCTGAGCATTACAGCCGAGACAAATATCAGGTGCTTGGTGTTTTATTCAGTATCACTTCACCCTGACGTCTGGAGAGTCAAGTGAGTTGTTTAGGTCAGCGAGACCTTTGCATGGAGATGTTCATACAAGGCCATTAATACCCTTTCAGTAGCTGCACATCAGTATGCCCTGCTGTGTTAATGATTTCAATTCATTCAAAGGCTCTCAAGGGCACATGTTGAAACATAAGAACTCAACAGGCAGTGAAGTAGTGAATCTGAAAAAATGAGATGCAGCAAGCATTAGACAGTAAATGTGTCTCGTTTCTAGTTTCGTGGATAATCACAGCTTGGAACAGAGCTGCTGAAATGTCTTAAACCCTTCTGTAGACTGAAAGCAGAGCTTGTGAAGCACAGACAATCATATTTAAAGTCTTTTTTTTTTTCTGTAGCACAGCAGTGAAGGTATTTTAACAGACTGAACCCTACATGTCACCTTAAAAGGAAGAAAGCCATACAACTCCCCCCTACCTAAACAATAGATTTCTGCGTGGGAAGGTGTCTGTAAAATGATAAATTCACTGTGGGTTTATTACTCTTCGTGAGTCTTGCAAAATGAGCTACTGAACATGAGACTATTTATATTACTCACCCTTGCAAAAAACAAGGGCATGTAAGCAATGTGTTGAGACTGTGCACAGAACCAGCCGAATTCATTCATCCAATGCATTCATTTCAGAAGGCCATGCATTTTTATTGCCAAGTTAATGCGTTAGCTTTCCGTAATGCAAATGGAACTGAACGTGTCAAGGAACACAATAGTGTTTTAACATACAGTTAGAAGATCCGTATAGGCTCATATCCCAAGGCAGATTTACTCTGTTTAATTTTGTCTGTTGCAAAGGAGAGGTTAAATCTAGATACATTATTAAGCAGATAAAACAACTTTTTACATAGTGCTTAGAAGGGCAACATCAGTTCCTGGGAGATTTTTCATAGTGCATAGACAAACCACATGTTTGTCAAACAGCTCCCAGAGCAGCCTTATTAGCTAGAGGTGGGCTTTATTTATGTATTTGTTTATTTATAATACTCAATCTGAATAGGAAGACAGTTTTCAGTCATTCCAAAATCAATCATGTTGTTTTTTTTTCTTTTCTACCCCCAAATATTTTCTTTTTATATTTTTCGGGGGATTGAGCAGAGGGGAGGAGAAGGCAGAAAATTAGATGAGAGGGGAGAGAGCAAACTCGACAACAGCCCTGTGGTCAGAGGTGTTCTGGGGACAAGGGGACACGGAGCTGTGCCCCCAGCCCGGCTGCACCCGGAGCCAGGGCCAGGGACATGTGTTTGACACAGGAGAAGGAGACAGCCGACCACCTGGCCTGGAGGTGGCATCACTTAAAAAGATCTTATGTGTGATTTGAAGCAGTGAAGTCGAATCAAAATTAGGCATTTTCTGTGCCATCACACTGAATTAAGATACCGAGCTAGTGAAATCAAACTTTGTGGCAGAAAGCAGGGAGCTGCCACCAGGCCAAAGACCTGGAAGCTGGAAGCAGAGGCAGGATCTGCCTCATCATGTCTGCTGTGCCTGTACTGAGCTCTGTAACGTGGAGGTTTGGTGTATGGTCTTTTCAAGGGCTCTGCATAGTAGTAGATAGTCAGAGCAATTTTGAGGAAGAGAGTTATAATGCCTTTTCAAAGTATTTTTTCCCCAGATAACAGCAGTTGGTTTGTTGAGCTTGATCTTTCACATGGAAAAGTCTACTTTTATCTATTTTTTGGAGCTGTGCTGCTCTATAAGCTCTTAGAGGTCAAATTTGCTGCCTACACGCAGGACTATTTTGTCTGAGCACACGAAGTATTTCCCACTTTCACGTTGATACTCATGCACAGAGGATCTTAAAAAGACAGCCTCAGTCTACCCTGTCCTCCTCTTCCTATCTCTCTTTCAAGCTCATTAATTATTCCTTGGCAGACCTACAGGAGCTATTCTATATTTCTGTGTGTCTCCATGAAGCTGAAAGATGGACATTACCGGTGGCTCCATAAAATTCATGTCAGATTGTTGTTATGTTTTATTTGTCAGAGTTGTGTAGCTTGGGACATCCAGAGGGCTCAGAATATATTGCAGCCTTCCCTGGGAGTGCAAGAGAGGCACTTGCCAGAACAGAGAGCCTGTTGTCTCCCCTGCCTGCACAGCCAACTTCTCTTTGAAGCTGAAGGAGATGAAGACACATATCAATGGGGCAAACTACAAATTTACAAGACCTGTGGTCAAAGATAAAAAAAGCATCAGAAGGCACCAAGTTGTAAATAACAGACACTATTGGCCTGGACTTTCAGCATACACTGAACTGTGTACCTTAGCCTGTGAGAAGGGGTAAGAAAAAACAAAGACAAATTTGCATCAAAGCTACTACACTGTTCAATAAAACATACACTTGGGTATATGCCTATGAAGTTTGCATTGATAAACATAACAAAAGACCTACCACTAAACCCAGGCAATTTTGAAAAATATTTCACCTTTCATGACTCCTTATAAGAGTACATTTTAGTTTTTAACAACAAAAATACAACTTTTTTTTGCGGCAGCAAAGGGCACAGACTCTGCCAAGTGATGAAGTGAAGACGTTTAATGTTTCATTTTTACAGCATATATAGTTTCTCTCTGTTGATCACGCGCTGTGCTCTCTACACAGACAGGTTGTGGGGGCCTGTCCACACGCCGTTGTGAGCAATACAGTTGGCTACATAGAAGTGTTCACGTGCCTATGCTAATTAGTCATTGTTATTTGTTTTGGTATTGTTATCTATTTGCTGGCTTGCTATCTACTTCACATTACCATACAAGGACATCGTTTGCTGTTCCCAAGGCTTCCTTCCCATCACTGCAAGAACCCCTGCCCAGCTCTCGCTCAGCAGCGCGTCTCCACAGTTCCTCACTCCCCACACTTTTTGGTAGTAATAACATTTCAGTACTTATTCTACTGAAGGTAAGGGCGTAATAGTGAGAGTTGCAGTAGGATCTGTCAGGGATGCCTTCTCTAAAAACCACGGCAACTTGTCCAGCCTTGTGACTGATAATAAGAAGTGTTGATCTAGTGACTTTGCATGCATCTGTATTTACATGGTTAGTTAGGCCTTTAAAAGGCTTTTTATTGGGACAGTGCCCTGCACTTCTGCATATGTATGTTAAGTACTGAGAAACAAAGTCTTCCAAAGTGCTTTGCCACTTTAGAAATGGACATCATTTCGCCTTTTGCAAGAGGCATAGTACATTCTTGTCATAGTATATTGCAAAGTTATGACTTCATTATATTTTGTGTCTCTCTTTCCATAAGCCAATTTAATCAGACACAAACCACAGAAGTCCTTTCACTTCTGCCTCATTTTATTACAATGCTGTTAGCAGATAGTTTACAGTAGTGTCACTGGTCCTTATTTCTGCTCCATGTAGCCTACATTATTCATGTGCTGTGTCTTAGTCATTAATGTAAAGCTCTTTGAAGTTTAGAGTGGCTTAGCTTCTCCCTGGACTTCTAATAATGCAAAAAGGAAAAAATTATATGGAGCCTTTCAGTGCCCCCATCCTCCTGAAAAACGAGGGAGAACATACAATACACAGAAGGGCAATCAAACTCTGGTTGCTATAAAACTGAAAATTTCATGTCTACAATTGTATTATCACAGAATGGTTAGAATTGGAGGGGACCTTAGAGATCATCGAGCTCCAACCCCCCTGCCCTGGGCAGGGACACCTCCCACCAGACCAGGTTGCTCCAAGCCCCCTCCAACCTGGCCTTGAACCCCTCCAGCGATGGGGCAGCCACAGCTTCTCTGGGCAACCTGTTCCAGGCTCTCACCACCCTCACACCAAAGAATTTCTTCCTAATGTGTAATCTAAATCTCCCCTCTTTCAGTTTAAAACTGTTACCCATTGTTCTATCACTCCCCTCCCTGACAGAGTCCTTCCCCATCTCTCCTGTAGTCTCTTTAGGTACTGGAAGGCTGCTATAAGGTCTCCCTGGAGCCTTCTCTTCTCCAGGCTGAACAACCCCAGCTCTCTCAGCCTGTCTTCATAGCAGAGATGCTCCAGGCCTCAGACCATCTTCATGGTCTCCTCTGGACCAGTTCCAACAGGTCCATGTCCTTCTTGTGCTAAGGACTCCAAAGCTGGATGCAGTACTCCGGGTGGGATCTCACCAGAGCGGAGCAGAGGGGCAGAATCACCTCCCTCGCCCTGCTGGACACACTGGTTTTGATGCAGCCCAGGAAGTGGGTGGCTTTCTGGCTGAGAGTGCACAGTACTCTGCCAAGCAGAACTGCCAAAGTCTGTTCTCCTGAAGTCCAGGGTAGTGACCTCACTGTGTGCCCTTCTTGCTGCTGTAAGGATCTTGAACTCGGCCATCTCATGGTCACTACAGTCAAGGCTGCCCTTCAGTTTCACGTTTCCCAGCAGTCCCTCCTTGTTAGTGAGAACAAGATCCAGCATGGCACCTCTACTCTTTGGCTCCTCTATCACTTGGAGAAGGAAGTTATCATTGATGCATTCCAGGAACCTCCTGGATTGCTTATGCCCTGCTGTGTTGTCCCTCCAACGGATGTCGGGATAGTTGAAGTCCCCCATGAGGATCAGGGCTGCTGAATGTGAGGCTGTCCCTGTCTGTCTACAGAGGGCCTCATCTACCCATCCCTCCCTTTAATCCTGACCCATAAACTCTCAGTTGGTTCCTCATCCATCCCCAGGCGGAGCTCCATGCACTCCAGCTGGTGATTGACACAGAGGGTGGCACCCCCTCCTCGTCTCCCTTCAGGGACAAACTGCAAGGAGTAAATCCCATGACAGTATCCATCTAATGGTGTGTATTTCAAAGGCTGTAAGAGCAAAGAGTGAGAGAGCGAGGCACTCCGTGTGTGTGAGAGTGGTGAATGCGGAGGAATGGGAAGGCCTTGGTAGCATTAAATTAAATGACAGAAAAGTCCAATATTAACTGCTCTGCAGTAGAGCTGTTCAGAAGTTGTATTTCAAAGTCCTAAACTGAAAATAAATGGCTTGTAGGGAAAAAGAAACTGGATAACAAATTATTGCATATATGTCAACACTGCATGGGCAAACTTTATGCAAGATTTGTCGATTTTGTGCGTGGATCGATGTTTTACAGGGACAGGCAGAAGTTTGCATGGAGATTTGCCCATAAAATGGATCTTGCAGACTTTTACCTAAAAAGCAGTTTTCCACCACGCAGCAAGTCTACTCAGGGGACACCTCAGCCTTGCAGACGTAAGCACAACTGCCTTCTCTTGCCCTGGGACAGAAGCTGGTGATGGGTAAGAGCTGGGGATGGAGAGCCCGGTGGGGAGCTGGGGGGGTCCTTCTCCACACCGGCTGCCGGAGCCAGCCTTGGTGGCTGGTTTTGGGGCAGCAAGAGCAGCTTCTGCCACAGGCTGTCAGCTCTGCCCGTGCCCCACACCAGCTCCCCAGCCCTCAGGAGAGGCACCAGACATTCTGGCTTTCCAGGACCAAGACTGGCTGAGTAAAAAAGCCAGGTCCTCCTATTTTACCGCCCTTGCAGGGGAGCACTGCAGAGAACTGTCTTCTCTGCTGTGTCCTGAGGTGCAGTTACGCTGTTACTAAGACAGAAGGAAATAATTTAAAGGCAGGCAAAAAGAAGCAGCAAAAAATATGGGAGTACAACTTCTTTTCCTCTCTAAATTTTAAGACCTATCTTGGCCAGAAGGACCAACCATTTTTAACACTGAAGGAATGACACTCTAAGGCTGAAAGGATTTAGAAATTGAGATGGGGAAAGGAAAGAAATACATTACTCCAGAGATGTTAAACTATTAGCAAGAAAGATTTTTTTTTTTTTTGGTTATTCTAGTCAGAGAGTGTCTCTCTGCCAAATCCTGCACAAAACTTCTGGTAATTAATCCACAGAGACACTTATGTATCTAATCAGATTCGAGATAACTCTGTTCTTGGCACAGGTAATGTTTCCTTCGTTACTTAAGACTGGTATAAATTGGCATTTAGCTGAAGCCAGCACCTGCACTGAACACGTGAACTTTTGCTTGTCAGTAAACTACCTCAGACTTTTTTGATAAGAGGAGCAGAGAGGAAGATATAAGAAGGCACAGGGAGATGCTGAAACCTTTAATCCCACTGGTAAGGGCAGGCAGCATCACGGGCTGTATTTTACCCTCTTTCCCCAGAAGATCCATCTCAAAACAACTGCCAAACCCCAGCTCTAATCACATAGTTCTCGTGCCGCCTCACTGCCCAGTGGAAAGAAAAGCTGATTTGAACTCTGATTGCGATGATTATCATTACCCTGCAGTCAGAGGTGTGCCAGCAACACCACGGCCATATTAATGTGAGGGGGGAAACTGTCCTCCCCTCACACATTTTGCTCCGGGTGGGACATTCTCCCCTGGGTGCAGGAGAGATCTGCAGCAGAGCCAGGAACGTCATCTGTTCTCTCCAGCAGCCTGTTTAAAAGTAGATCATCCTTTTTCATCATGTTGAGGAAAGACGCAAGGACAACAGCCGGGACTCATCACATCTCCCTTAAACAACTTACATGCCTTAAGTTAGGGGTATAGCTGATATAGGCATCTCGTATAGTCAAGGAAACAGGGAAATTCTGTCCATCTGTCACTGCTGGAAATGCATTATTTATTTTTGTTGACTGAAGGGAAGCTTAAGGCATTTATGGCTCCAATCTAGGGAGCTTTGTCAGGTGCCTGAGATAAAAATTTGTCTACCCAGGCTGTGAAAGGTGTTATGATTTGTACATCCTTCCTAAACCTCAAGGTAAGTTTTAGGTTGTTGGCTCTGCTCTGTAGAGACTGTAAGTGCTGGAAGATCAACATTCTTTGAGCAAAGACTTCAGTGCTCAGCTGGTAGGGATTAGCAGAAGGTGATCACCGGCAACTGGCAGGAATTTGAATGTGGACCTCTACGTTCAGTGACCTGTTTTAATTGTGCCAAATTATATCTACATAGTGATCCTGATTGATAGCCACTGGGTAGTTGTTTGGGGAGTAAATGTGACTCCTGAGCAATGGTTTTGTCCAGTGATCTTAAAATAAATATTGAAAATAGGAATTTTTAAGGAAATATTTCAGCATGATGCTTTAAATAACATCTTCACATTATTCACTATCAATAACGCATTCTGGCAAAGTAGAGTTGTGCCACTAAAGGCACACTGGACTCAGCCAAATAATTTCATTTTATAATAGTCTGAAAATTCTTTATACTTTGTCAGGCACTAAAAATAAACTCGAAACAAACCTGATTATCTCCCTATAAAATTAACACATTTGAAAATAGACTATTGTTGCAATGCATATTTAACACCGTCACTAATTCACCCTCAGAAATGATATTTCCCTCGAGATCTAGAAATTGATGAACAGTAAAAAAAAAAAAAAACAAACAGGAATATGATATTCCCGTGAATAAATTCCTCTTAGGTAATATTCATTTTGATGGAATTGAGAATTCTTTCGTCAGCTACCCAGGATCACCCAACAAACAATTTTTTTAAAAGCAAAAATATCACTAATATTATCATCACAAGTTTTAATCCAGTATTCACATCTCAAATGTCTGACATTTTGAACAAAACCATTTATTATTTTCACATGCAAAAGAACTATCTCTAGCGATTAGTGGAAGAAGTAAAAAGATTTATCGTAAAAGATTTCTCATAAAACTTAGGTTATCCAGCCGGAGAACCAAAAGCTACCATGTCACCTTGACGCCTGTCTGCAGGGTGTGAATTATGCGCTAAAAATCATCAGCGCAACCCAAAAAAACCAACTTAGTCTCAACAAGTCATAAAAGAATATGTATTTCTGATTGATTGTCAGTTCTTGTCTTCCCAGGAAAACATTCATCACGCAGGAGGGACAGATGAGGGGTTCAGATTAGTCACTGTGAAAATCACGGCTCTAGAGAACCTGAACCTCTGGATTTCTGTGGTAGGTTTTTAAAACAGAGGTGACACAGTCTTACAATATAAAGCTTACCATAGTCACAAAAAAAAGTGCTTTTCTTTCTTGAATGCAGGCAGATTTTCAAGCAAAAGCTGCAGTATCACCAAGTGATTTACATATAAATTAATCCATATTAGATCATATGAATCATTCACTCCTCCAGGGGAATGATCACCATCCAGTTGATCTGATCACCTAAGACGAGTGAATATATAATGTTAATCGTGGTACACATTCCCTGCACATCCATCATAATCACCAGTTCGAAATCATTAGGTAGGCACTCCTGTTAATGGGTCTTGTGTCACATTCCTGATGGAGACGGGCTTAAGTAACAAAGTCCAGCGCTCCAGAGTTTCCAGTTATTTGGGAAGACCAAGAGTGGTACTAAGACGTGTGGTGCTGCTTCAGACCGTGCAAATGGTGTGAAGCTGGTTCAGACCATGAAAATGGTGTGATGCTCAGGAGCACCAGGGAAAGTCCAGCCCTTGCTGGCCTCTGTTACAGACAAGGCAGCAATGCTGAATGCCCTTCTCACACAGCATCAGCCAATCTTCACTGCTTCCAGCCTCTTTAGCAACAGCTGCCTCTAATTCCTGCTGAAGGAACTGCTCCATTATCACCTCGGCACCAGGAATTTAATTTTCCTGGCCTACAGGTCTTTCTCAGAAGTGAACCTGCTGAGGTTAAGGAGGGAAGGTGTTTTGGGAAAGCAGAGATTGCTGGGTATTGGAGCTATGAGCCTGATGATTCCCAAACTTGCCCAGCTCCCTCTGGGAGCTGCATGTTGGTTTCTATTGCAGAAGACAGTATTTTAGAATTAAAAAACAAACCAACCAAACCAATAAATCTTGACTAATGTGCTGCAGCAGACACCATGTGAAAAATGCATAGAATTAAGGAAGGATCTTTTCTTTCTTTTTATTTTTTTTCTCTATCTCTGGAGTCAAGTTAAAATGGAATACAGTCATTAAAAGGTTATCTAGTGTAACAACCTAGCCAGTAAAAGGCCGAAGGAGAAGCCTATATTCTTCCGTGGATTGTTTTATGAAGTATCTCGTGGTTGACAATCAGTGAACTAAATCCTTCGACAAGGAGAGATTTACAAGGACTTGTCTACAGAGACAAAGTGTTTCTACACACTTCAGGCAGCCCTGGGACCAAGGATTAGCAGAACTGCTCATAAATACAGCTCACAGCTACAGAATGCTGCAAGTGGGAGCCTTCAGTAGGAAACTATATGGAAACAAGCTTCACATACTAAACATGAAATGTATAGGGGTTTAATAGCTTTACCTCCCTTTGTATATTGACCTTTGAAAAGGTACTTTCCTTCCTTAACTCACACTGTGTTATTTTTGCCCCTAGAATTCTGATGTCAGGCATTTTTTTGCTCACGGCTGCAAGTTCTGAAGTCTCCCACTTGGAAAATCCCAACCCGTGACGCTCCTGTTTGGGTCAAGGCTGAGTGCTGTTCTCCACCTAGCACTGTCTTCTTAAGGGGGCTGCATTTTGGGGGGTTTGTTTTTTCTTTTAATGAATGATGAGCATTAGAAGGTGGATCAGATAGTATTTAAATATCACGAGCTGTTAAATGCTAAACACTTGAGGAATACTTAATTAAGCAGCAGTACTCAGCAGGCAGTCAGGTTCTGAGCAGCTATCACATTCCTGGGATGGTACCATGCTGGAAAAGCCTGTCTGATTACCTTTATTATCCACCTCAGAGGGGTAGTAATTAACTACTGCAGAAATTTACTGTCCAAAAAGCACATTGTTATCAATGAAACAAATGCAAATTTTCACAAGGCTGCACTTAATGGGCATTACAGCCACACACAAAGCAGCACCGGCAAATCATTTCGCAGCCCATTTGTGTTCAGGTCGTACTGAAGCTGGTACGTGGTACTCATTTGAAGCAGGGTTCAGCTGGGTAAATAAGTGGAGCAGAGATTCCTGGTGCCTGTGTGGTGCTGGTCACCTGTGACTGCCATCCTGTGATAAATGAAACTGGTGAGTCTTCAGCCTGGTCTTTAGGGGTTGTGGCTACATCCACCCTGTGAAAACGTGTTCTTATGGTGTGACTTTGGCATCAACTGCCAAAACCGCAGCCGCTGCGGGTGTCGTGCCCCTATGCACAGCACTGCATCAGGAGGTTCATTCAGGTATCACCATGACGGGGCAGCACGGTGACTGGGGTCTGGTGTGATGCTTAATGTACTGACCTTCCTTTCTGAGCAAGTGAAACTGTCACACCCTCAGAATTAACAGTCACTTTGAGGGGGGATCTGATCAATGTTTATAAATACTTAAAGGGAGGGTGTCAAGAGTATGGGACCATTCTTTTTTCAGTGGTCCCCAGGGACAGGACAAGATGAAATGGGCACAAACTTGAATATAAGAAGTTCCACCTAAACATGAGGAGGAACTTCTTTGCTGTGAGGGTGGCAGAGCCCTGGCAGAGGCTGCCCAGGGAGGTGGTGGAGTCTCCTTCTCTGGAGACATTCAAACCTCACCTGGACACGTTCCTGTGGGACCTGCTCTGGCAGGGGGTTGGAGGAGATGATCTCCAGAGGTCCCTTCCAACCCCATAGCATTCTGTGATTCTGTGATTCAGTCGTCACATCCTCCATCAGGTGTTGGGGTTCTAACCCCACGTGCTCAAAAAGGGACAAGTTACTTTCCACAGAACTAAATCTGTAGTAGAAGCAAGGAAAGATGCATGCCAGTGCATCACAGCTGCTAATTAAATACATCTCTGCATTAAAAATCTTAAATTGCCTCTTTCTTCTTTCAGCTGGATTTAGGATCCTTTTCACTTCTTGCCCTCCTTTCACTTCTTCCCTTCTGCTGGGTATGTTTTGTCTGTGAGCTGTGGAACAGTTACTGCACGTACCTCACGGATGATTGCTGGGAAAAGTAATCTCTCCCTTTTCTTAGTTCTCTTTTCCCAGCATACATTAGTATGCCAATGAATGAACTCTTCCAGCCCCCTGAGCAGCTTCAAGGACCCACCATCTCTTTTAAAATCTCTCTGACAGAAAATATGTCTTTCCTCAGAGGGGAACAATTACCCAAGCCATCCAGACGGAGCCCAGGGCCACGCGAGCGATGGGTTTCCTAACCATAAAAATGACACGACTCTGAAGCCCGCTGTCTTGCTGCCTCGTTGGGCCAGAAAGCAGGATTTTTGTCCTTTTTGAAAGGGGAGAATTGCAACTTGCCAGCACTTGCTTCTGAACTCTGCAATGGGCAGAAACAACGAATTTAATGTCATGACACCGGTACAGTTAAAAATGGAATTGGAGAAGGGATGTTGTCACACATGCTGTTTGAGTCCAAATCACCGAAACATCTGGTTTTATTTGATGTGTTAGAAAACTTCTCATATAATTACTTGAAATTATCTGAAATGTTCCTGAAACAGTCTTTTACTAACACCTGCAGTGAAACAACAATGGTACACATTTGTATTATATCCATTTCAAACCAGAGCCTGTCAGCTCCCTGTGTCATATTTCACCAACATATATTTCTTATACATCAAGTTAGCAAAATACTCTAGTATCCTTCAGGATTGTAAGCATTGCATCAGGGCAAGATATTATTATTTAATAATATATTTAATACATTAGTTATCAAATAAATCAGTGTTACTATTGATACTTGCTACTTCATACCTTCTATGATTCTGAAGGATTTAACATCAATTTATTTATGGAGGTGAAAAAGACAAAAAGGAAAGACAGTGACTTGGGAACCAGGAGACATTTTTTAAACATGCCTTTAAATTATACTGCTATTTTTTAACATCTGCCTTTGACAGCCTTTCCTCCCTCAGCACAATTACTAGTCAAGTCATTATTATTATTATTGCGTATGTGATGAGGATGTAGAATACTCTTTAAAAAGCTCTATTTAAAGGAAATAAAATCTGTAAGCACTTTCATTCCCAACAGCACAGTAGAAACATTTAACGGAAACAAAGCAACGAAAATCTAGGGACCAGAGTACGAAAAAAACAGGAGTTCATGTTCATACTCATTCTTATTAAACAGTTTCATCTTTGCTCTCTGTACTTTTTATTTCTCTTACTATGAAGAAAAAAGTTTGAGGCCCTGAAGGGGGACAGTGTAGATGTTTTAGCACTCAAAAGTTATTATAAAGAAACTGATAGTAAAAGTAGGAGTGGGTAACTTGACTGACACCAGCTTACTGCTGGAAGTACTGCACCACCAGCCTGCCTGATGCACAGAAGGAATTTTTCTTCAGTTCCCAGATTCCTACAATTATGTTGTTGTCTTAAGCAAAAAATATTTCAAATAATGGAGGCAATTAACAATGAAAACATACATCATGGGATGCAGTGTGCTCGAGGCATAAGCACGCACAATCCTGCTTTCTCTTGATACTATGGAAATATCTTTGCACTGTAAGATAGCATTAAACGTCTCTGTATATTCTTTTTCTTTTGGGCTTGAAATAAAAGCTTTGCATTGACAGAGTGAATTTTTCAAAGTACGTAAGGTGTCATTTCCCAAAATGAAATTATTTGGCCTCTGCAGGGTGGTTGGTGCGGGATTTGGGGTGAGTGCTGAAACACAGACACCTCAGAGAGGTGGCAAAATCGTTGTAGTCTCGAGGTATAACATCACCAAGAGACAGAAAGCCTTTAATAGAACAGAAAAATGAAGATTGTTCTAATTCTGTTTTATTGCTTATACCAACCAGTGTCAGTGATGCTTAAGAAGTAAGAACTTCTCTGTTTCTGCTATTAAAAAGATGCTACAAAAATGTAAGGCTTGAAACACATCTTTCATACTGGACACAAGCATCAGTGCAGCTTTCTCCAAGAATTAAAGATTTTAGATTCTTTTTAAAATACGCAATTTAATAGGAAAATCCCCCTTCGTGCTACAGTGAATTTGTTTACTCACAGCAGGTATTTAAATTTTTAAAGGGTTTGTACTACAAAAGCACACTCTCATTCTCAAAGTACCCAAATTGGCTTTTTTTTTTCCCCTGTATATGAAATGAGATCTTGACTCAGCTCAGACTGTGGGTAAATGCCCTTGGACACTCTGTCAAGGCCACTCATTGGCTGCAACTCCCCTTGAAGTCAGTGGGAGTTTTTTCACAGACTTCAAGAAGGGATGAGATCTGTCCTGTCCGGCTCAATTAATGATAGAGAAAGCACTGCTATAAAAGCAGGATGTCATGACACCAATTCTGATTGCTCATAGTCGGCTTTGCTGGTCAGTCTGGGGGAGAAGTCAGGATGGCTAAATACAAAGGGAGCGCTGGTTCCCTTGAAATGCATTTAAAATAAAGGTTACAAGAAGAGACCTGATTTTAGGAGGAAATGGAAATAAATACAATGCTTTAAAAGAAGCCACAAGGGAATGTTGTCCCAAAGCGGGGTCGTTCACCCGCTGTGCAGACGCCAATATACACACAGAGCAGAGGGATGATCTATCTGTTTCATTTCTGCAGAGATGGGTGCTGGGTGGTGATCCTGTACAAAGCCAGCCCCTCCCAGCCTAAAAACTCTTAGGAATATTTATATGGTTCAAAACACAGAAATACACACCCTTAGTTATAATTATTGGTTAGTACCTTATCTTAACAATTGCTAACAATTGGTTAGTACAGTCTCTCGCTTTCATTTAAAGTTACAAGGCCCTTTAATTGATGCGCACATGCTCCAGCACCAAGGGGGGGTTTGGTCCAATTCAGTCTCCAATTGAGCTGGGGGTCCTGATCTCCCACTGCCACCTTTACCTTTCCCCCAGTTACTGCAAATTTGTATTGACTTCATGCCTTATCCAGCAGCTCTCTGGTTTTCAGCTGGTTTTGGCACCTCCTGTTGGGGGATGTTCCTTATTATTGGCCTTCTGTTCTTCTTCAAGAGCCTGCTCATTAGCGAGGCATTTATTGCTTATACCAAGTGTCTGGTTTCACAGGGACTCGTGACCTTTTTACAGCTCTTCATTCTTACCTGGTGAGAGATTCTACCTTCTAAAATATATTTTACCCTTTTAAAAGTCTATTCTACATTCTTAAAGTACATCAGGAACATACTTTACAGGTATTTGAGCTGATCGAGGCAGGAGTGGGGGAGCAGGGGAGGGGCTATTGCTAAAATAACTGGAAACGAGGAGGTGGCCAAAGCTGTATGAGCAGCAGAGGCTTTGGAGAACACAGAAGCAGATGAGGGACACACGTTTACAGGAACTCTCATGGCTTGGAGCCAAGCTTTGAGCTGAATGGACTCCTTCCTGGAAGAGCTACCATGTGCTGGAGGTGTCCCTCAGCTGGGGTCTGGAGGACATTGCTCGTACAAGTCAGCATTAACTAGAGGGCACCAGTGTCATCCTGGTTCATCACCCTTCCAGCCTCTGTGTGAGCCACAGGCTACTCTGGAGCTAGAAAGAGAGTTTTTAATCAAGGTCTCCTTGGTGAAACAGCATTTAAACTGACAGGAGGAGGTAGGAGGCATTGATGTGCTTAGGTTAGTTTTGTGATACCCTGTGAACTGAAGATAGCACCCAGAAAGGTTTGTAAACCCATAAAGATTGTCTATTCCTAATTATTTATTATCTTCGCTGTTACAGACTTTTCCTGTCTTACATTTAGGACATTGCTTCTTTTGCAGCCATCTTGTGATAACATTAATAATACCCTTCTTTCATTTGTATTATCTCCTTGGAAATATTTATAGACTATGTTCATATTCCCCCGAGTCCTTCTTTCTGCAGAGAGAATTAATTTTGTTTCCTCAATCACTCCCTTTCTTATGTGTTAGCCTATAATCCTTCCATAGTGTCATTTTCTTGCCCTTCTTTGCATTGTCTCTACTTCTACAATATCATTTTTAATCATGGACAAGAGAACTACATAGAACTTAAATATAATTGAATACGTGTCACCTGCTCTTTTAGCTCCTTGACTGAACAAAGTGTAAGGTCAGGATCTTACTTTTAACCTCCCTGTTGTGCAAGAACTCCCATTTGGAGACAATATATTGCATAAACTCCTGAAATTATTCATCAGACATATGAGAAAATGAAAGAGAAGGATCTGGTTGTCTCTTGACAGTCCTACAGAAGGCCTACAATTCAAAATGACCAAATGTAATTAATATCCATTAACAATCTTGGACAGGCAGGATAATAGATACGGTCCAATCTTCTTATCAATAAGAACAGCACTAATTAAAGTAACAATATACTAAATTATGTGCATTCTTGATACATTCAAGTGGCTGCACTCAGCTCTGAACTGAAGGAGACAGATTACAGTGATAAAAGGTTTTCCTATTTCTTCAGCTTTACATAAAAAATGAAAAAGATGCCACACCAAAAAATTCAAGAGCTCTCGCGCTGGCTCCAAGCGGACCCCTCACTGTCTCTGTGCCAACCAGGTAAGGCCATGGGGCACTCACAGCCACACCAGCCCTCAGTCAGCTCTCGGCAGGGGTTGGACCCTCTAGAGGACTCACAAGGTCTTCAAGGAGGGTCTTTGCCAGTAGAAGGACCAACTGTCCATCCTTTGATAGGATAAGGCCTACCTGAGTAAGGCAAGATGGCATGGGTTTTTTTTTGGGGGGGATATACTGACTGTAACAACGTTGTATTTGAAATTACAAACTACACTCGGGTTATTTTAGTCTCAAAATACTGTGGAGCGGAGAGTGTCGGTTACACAGCATTAACATTTCCAACAGCTGAACAAAAAGGGGCAGAAGGAATGAATTTTAATCACTGTTTTATAATTTCACTTGGAAAAATGGAGCCACGAGCAGCTATCATCAGTACTTTTACCAAGTATTTTTCAAGGCATATTGGAACAACCCCCGAGGAAGATTCAATCTGTTAATTGCCCTTTAATACTTGGTAGGTGTCCAGCTATTGTCCTATAATTTAACACCTAAGCCAGCACTTTAAGCTTCATTCAGATAGATGTCCTATACAGGAGTACTAGTTCAGTTTAGATTAGAAAAAATTATTAAGACTGCAATCTGTTCTTGTGATTCATATATCTGTTCATTTGTTCCTGTTATAGTACCACATCTACCAGCCTCATTAACCATAATAGACCTTTAAGCTCCTGGTGGGTTATAGGTTTCTAAAGTGTTACGAAGTAATTCTTGTCACTATAATTTAAACATGATGTTGTTGTTATTACTGAATCCATTTTATGAACTTTTTTTTTCCCAACTAGATATATGCAGAAGTGCTTGGTTGTATATTGCACTTGGCTGCATTGGTAACAAAAATTTGCGTAATTACAGATGATGAATGGTGGATACTGAGCTCTTGAATATCTAAAGTAACCTTCTGCCCTAACCCACCTCATAGTGAAAGTCTTCTGTTATAGTACTAATGAAGAATATTACATCCCCAGCTCTGAAAATGAGCCAAAATAGTGTTCATTATGCATGAAGATACTCATATTCACTGTCAGGAATTTTGCCAATGAACTTTTTTTGATATGATCAAATGACAGAGAATCCTAAGACATTATTGAATCCCACACTGAGATCTTGGAAGATTTTTGCCCATGGAAGATAAGATTGCTCTAGTCGTTAACCAACAGTAGTCACAAGAAAATGTATCTTCTGTCCAGTGCAAGCAGATTCTGGTCAGGACCTAGATCAAGCTCAAGACATTACTTGTATTCTGCATTATACATTGTCCCTGAAGAGCAGCAAGCAAAATAATGTATTTTGCTTTTATAGTACTAATAACATTGCTTCACCTCATATAATCATAGTTTGTAATTATTCAGCATCTTTCACTCAAGGATCTTAAAGGCTTTCTCAGCATCAACTAGTACAACCATACAACCTCAGTGTTTGGTAGCTGTGTTCACTATTGCTATTATATAGACTAAATGCATTCATTTGGTAGCTACCCACTGTTTCAAAGATCTATAGAGGTGAGATGCTTGTCGAAGATCCTCTGAAATATTCACGATCAAGCCAGTCCTAGTATGTTTTAGATACTCTATTCGCACAGGACAAACTCCAGTTGGCGTTAGACTTGCCTTTAAAGAGCATGAAGAATGCCACATTGCCCACTACAGGTGGCTGCTTCCATTGACTTAATGCTTTGGACATCTTTATCCCATCAAGCTATCCCTACCTGGGCAATAGTACCTTTTTTTTTCTTACATGAGGGCCAGAAAAGTGCTTTTGAGTGCAATAAACCATCAGGCATTGGTTGGCATTTCAAGGTGGAAACCACGTGAAAGGGCACACGAGATTTAGCTCAACTGAAAGGCAAGAATTGGTCGTCTTCGCTACCTGCTAATGGATTCACATTACCTTAGATGCAATAACGCACTCTATTTTGGTAAAACCTGTGTAAACAGCATGAACAACGCGTTTAAATTATTCCATAGTAGTTGGAATACGTCTTGCCTATGCTCTTGCAAATGGACAAACATCCCTTGTAGTCAACAGGAAAAAGAACACTAGGTCGTTAGATTCTGGAACTGGAGATCCTTTCACTGAAAGACACACAACGCATGGATTAGCTAAAGGATATATTCACAGGAAAAACACAGAATCTGTGAGAACTAGCTCACTCTGCTCTTGCCCAGTATTTTTTGCCTAGATTATAGTGTATCCTACAAGGTTTTGGGTTTTCCCAGACTGTTATCAGGAGTTCTGGCCAATAATTCTATGAAGTTCTTCTTTGCCTCAGAGTTTTTCCCAATAAAATCACTACTTATGTTCCTGGGATCTGATTATCCTTTGTCCTTCCCTAACAATGGTTCATAGCAGATGACAGAGAAATATATACGATCCGATACTACTGGTAGCAACAAAAGCCTTTACCTGACAAACTTCACATCTCCTTATTGGTTTAATATTTGTTTATGATATCTTACATCTTGTGGGCCTGTCAGAAATGTCATAGAATGGCAGATCTTTACTTTTTTTACTTTTTTTTTCTTCTGAACTAAAACGAAAAAAAAAAACCCAACCAGAGAACATAATTAGTTTTCCTCTTGTATTAGCTTTTCCCTCTGCTTTTCTCTCAGTCTTGTGTTTAAACATGGGAGACAGAGAAGGAAATATTTGCCAAAACTGTGCTATTGCAAATATGTCAAAATGTTCAAGAGAACTAGCAGATTATTAATCATCTCAAAGGACTCAGCTGACAACCCATAAAATGCAAAAGTTTTTTATTTCTGTGAAAAGTATCTATTCTCTCAAATTGGATCCTCTTGGCAGACTGACAACTTGGGTCAATAATTGCTCCAGCTGTTTAAGTTGATTTTGAAACCTTAAATCAAATGCGAGCAAGACCTGCTATATAATAACCCTGAGCTTTCCTACTGTTTAGTAATACTAAATAGATCAAACATAACAGAGAACAACACATGAAACAAAGTCAGAGGAAGCATCTTGGCTAAGATACAAATAATAGAACATAAGACTTCTTAACTGGAATCTCCGCACACTTCCTACACATTTACTGTTCCTAATAAAACCTCAGGTATCCTGGAAAATGATCAGAAAGAATATAACACTCTAAATAAAGCTGGGCAGCTCAGAAGATGAAGGCAGCCAGAGCCGTATTTTACCCTGGGGACAAAATTACAAATCTGCCTTCAAGATGGCACTGGTAGAATTCATCCTTCAATGAAAATTATCATTCATTCAGAAGTGTTTATACCGTTTTAGAAAAAAAAAACAAACTACAAAAGGACATGGTCTGGACCAATAGTGACCTACATCTTCAATCAATGAAGCCTTTTTTCAAATCCACAAAGGGTAGAAAATTTTGATTGCTCTTTGTGAAACTGTGGAGGCTCCTTTCTGCGCAGGTTCCTTCTTTTGAAAGTGCAGAGGAAGATTATAGACTGAAGGGAATGACTGAAAGCACCCGAAGGAAAGTACAAGCAGTGCTGTCTCCTGTCACTGGAAAAGTGTTTGTACTGCAAATGTGTGTGTTTTTCTGAGTGTATATTTTCCCACAGAGAGCACAGGTGGAAAAAAGTGACAAAAATGAAAAAAAAAGTCACCACAGAGTTTCAGTAAAACAAAAAAGTTTAAACAACTTTGTCCCTCTGTCTCCTGAGCCCATCTGAGTCAACAGGGAGAGCAATAGTGCTAGGAAGGCAGTCTTGCTGCAGGGCAATGTAGCCTGTCCCAGCTGGCATGTTCATTCAATTTAGAGATTACTGCTGGGATTATTGCCTCTGAGCAGCGCTGGATTGTGACCGAACCCTGAGGTGCACCATGTCTCCACTAAGGCCCACCATGTGTCCACGTGAAAGCAGCCTTGGTACCCCTGTGTTTGGCAAAACATAACTATCCTCTTCTCACCTGAAACAATAAATGTAGTCTTGCAACTGAAGATGCTCAAGAGACCATAAATGTTCCTGCCATCAGCAGACTAGGCTTCCTATTGAGAACTCACAAAGTTGAATATCTTCAGCACAGACTGCATTAGTACTGGTTCTCTTGTCGAGCAATCAAACTAGATGTTTTGGGGTTGTTTTGGGGAAGTGGAGAGAAACAGGGAAGAAGCAAGTTTTTTTATGTGCAAGCTAGCTTAATTCTCCAGAAGTCATTAATCTACAACACCAGATGTAAGCTGGGCTCTGGGAATTTTGAAGTGGCTTGATTCCTACACGGAGGAAAAATGAATGCTGCATATGTTTGGGAAATTCTTTTAAGGATGTTTTATTCACAAACAACAGATATCTAAGGTCATAGTCACCTTGTAAAGAGATTGCAAAAGCAGCAAGCAGCCTACACATAATCAATCAATCATCAAGACTTCAGCGGAAAATGCACCTGTGTCCCAGGCTGTGCTGATCAGCAGCTGCTGCCTGTCTTTGTCACCTCTCTGCCAGCACTGTGATCACCTTTAGGAAATGCTTTGCACTGGTTATTTTTGGATATATGAATGTTTCAGATTTTGGATGTTGGAATCATGTGTTCTTGCAGGCTACCAGTATAAATGGAATTTAGCCTGTGGCATCATGTTTGCTGCTACTGGATGTGTGCATTACTATGTCATCTCCAGTACAAAATAGCTCTAAACACACAGATTTTTATTAAAACCAAGTTCAAGTTTATCATTCAAAGCCAGTGCTCTGATTCATGTTGGTAGCAAGCAAGGTTGCAAGCAATGCCTCATGTGGTAGCAAGCAATTCTATGATTCCATGATTCTAAGGCATAGAAAGAGAGAGAATGATGTGGCATAAAATATAATTACTCCCCTACATTCCAAAAAACCCAAACCCAAACAAGGCCAATAACACATGTATGAATGGTTAGAATGTCTTTGTACAGGTTTATGACTTTGCATATGGTGGCAGGGACTTTTATCCAGATTCAATGCCCGGGGAACGACAGCCTAAGGTTATTAGTCAGCGTGAAATCGTATCTGTCCTACCTAGAAGTAATGGGTAGCTGCTGCTCTCTTTCCATCAAACTGTTGCTGGCGGTGTGGTATTTAAGGGGTGCCCAGCACCTGCCCTGCCCTGCCCTGGGTCCTGGTAGGCTTGGTTCTGGGGCAGGCAAGTGGAGACAGCAGTTGGTGGGCTGATGCCACAGCCTCCCCAGCCTCCTCAGCCCTCACCCAGGTGAATCAGGTATTGGAGTAGTAGGTGCTACTCAGAAAGCTCCTTTCTCTCACTCCACAGTGAAAGAAACCTGTTGTAAACACACTGTTTAATTTTGGCAGCGATGCATTTACTGAAGATCCAGGGATTTCACGTTTAACTTCTGTGAAAAATACTACTGGAAGGCAAATGATGTTATGTAGCCAAATAACATGGGCTCAGTCTCTCAAACTTGAGTAAGTGAATCAAAATAAGGAGATATTTGATGGAAGACCATATTTGATGCTAGATATTTCTAATTAAGAAAGAACGTAAAATTGCATCCCTTCACTCTACTCCCAGCCACTGGACAAACACATATATACTTTCGGTAATACTTTCTTTTAAGGCTGAAGGGAATTCTTAGTAAGTATGAGTCAGGTGGGGAAGAATTAGTGAGTACTTTTGTGACTGGGAATAATGTAAGGAAATTCATTTTGGTTTAAAGGCCTGCCTTAAGGCATGTTGTCTTGAATGCACTGAGTCAGGAAAGCCAAAGAGCTCAGTAGTGCTAGGCATCTCCAGGTAAGGCTGTACGTAGTTATTGGGTAGACTAGACCCAATTTTATTTATATATTTTTTCCTTAAGAAGATAAGATTTCAGAGTACAATAGAGTTCAAAAGCCTTAAAGATACTACAGCAATAAAATACCATTTAGGCAGAAGGAATAAGTCAGCACTGAACTATCATCTGACATGAGCTTTATAGGCTGATAAAACTTAGCTGCTTCTTATGGAGACACACCTGTACTTGTCATTGATGAAGTTTCAGAACAAATTTTGTCTATTTTTATTGTTCATTCTTTCTAAAAACTGGTTTAGGCAGATTTTCAAACAATATTCAGAATTCTTTTGGGAAAAAAAGAAAAGCCGCATGACAAACTCCATAGCAAGTCTGTTGTGTTTGATCATATTTAATATTCTTTGACAATTTTTGTGTCCATTTGGTTCTCTAGCCTTTCTCTGTTAATGTTACAAACCAGTAATTACAGTTCAATGTCTTTTAACGTGATAACCAAAGTTTGCTATTAAATCATGCCTCTTGCTACATCAACCAACAACTCTTATACTTCATGAAAAATCCTCTTTCATTTCAAAAGCCAAGGTTTTCCACTCTTATAACATCAATAATTTTTCATAATTGTAGTCCCATAGAGTTCACAGACAGTGAAATTGAACCTCTCTTTTCAGCTACATTAGCAGTTTAGTAGGTTAACTGAATTGGCTAGAATTGCTATTTGTGATTCAGAAGGCTTTTCCACAGATTTGGTTTCTGATGTTCTGTAATTAATATAAACTTATTTGTTACTTTCTCCATACTTAACAGCAGTTAATATGTTCTCACCTCTCAGGTAAGCTATGTTTTAAAACTGTGTTGGTATACTCAAATACCTAAATTATGGTGGATATCATAAAAGTCTAAATTACATCTGACAGTCTCAAAAGTACAGCAAGTTCTCTTTCACTGTAGCGTATAAAACACTTAGTTGTGCACTAGCTAGCCTAGGAAATTCTCAGAAATACCATTAAGTATTTGTTGAAATTTAATGTGAAGGAATAAAATGANTGTTGTAATATTTTTTTATTAAAAATAGATAAATAGATAGATATGTTCTATAGACATATTTAGCAAAAAAATTAAATAAAATAATTAAGTCCTCTTCTATAGATTAAATGAAAGAAGTGTTATTGAAAAATGGTCTGTCAGATTGGGATTGGTCTAATGCTGTTCTTTCTGCAAGGAACATTTTGCATTAGTGAGCTGAGAGCAACAAGCTGGAATTATTTTTTTTATACGTATTATTTCTTTAGAATAATACAATCAACTACTCTATCTCAGGCAAATCGGCCCCTTAAGCCATAAATATATCCTGATTATTTATCTCATAAGCAGCCAAATGGAACAGAAAAAACAGGAGTTGTACTTTCCTACTGAATTTCTCCTCCGTGGTAAACATGCTTGCAGAAACAATTAAGCCCCCTGAAAAGAACACCTCTCATTTCCTGTGATGCATAGCTGAATTTGGGAACCAGCATCTGTGAATACAAGAGGATTGCTGCAATACCTGGTTAGTTTCTACATATTTACGAAGAAATTGTCATTTACAGCAACCTTTATTGCATATGAAATACCATTATGTCTATTAGGCAATTTTATACTCTTTTATCTTTTTTTTTTTCTCTTTTCAATTTTATCTTTAATCTATAAATATATAAAATATATTGGTTTATATATTTTGAGAATATTGATCTTTTATTGGCATCAAAAAAGTTCATCTGAATGAAAACCAATCCTCTGGGGGCCTGGAGAAGTATTGTAAATACGATCCTGGCGCATGCCTGGGGACAGACTAATTAACTAAATATTACAATAATAATAATAATAATAGTCATCTTCACCTCCTTGAAGCAGTCCTGGGTAAGGGAAGGTTTGGGATCTAGTGGAACCTGGACTTGCATTCTTTGCCATTTTTATGGTATTACCTAAATGCAGCTGGGAGGAGGGCTGGAAGCTGTGGTAACACTGCTTTATCATAGAATCATAGAATTATAGAATTTCCCAGGTTGGAAGGGACCTTTAAGATCGAGTCCAACCATCAACCTAACTCTGATAAGAACCATCACTAAACCATGTCTCTAAGCACTATGTCAACCCGACCCCAACTCCAGGGATGGTGCCTCAACCCCTTCCCTGGGCAGCCCATTCCAAGGCTTCATAACCCTTTCTGTGGAAACATTTTTCCTAATCTGCAATCTGAACCTCCCCTGGTGCAACTTGAGGCCGTTTCCTCTTGTCCCATCACCTGTTCCTTGGGAGAAGAGACCGACCCCCCCTGGCTACACCCTCCTTTCAGGGAGTCGGAGAGAGCGAGAAGGTCTCCCCTCAGCCTCCTTTTCTCCAGGCTGAACACCCCAATAATTTTCTTTTTTGGGTCATTAATGCTCTAAATTTCTTGAGCTCCTTCAGTTACATCTGGGCACCATTTAGCTCTCTGCCTCACCAGGCTAACGTGACAGTTTGCGAGAAGGAAATTAAATGCTAAAATTTCTGCAGGTAGCTGAAAAGCAACATCATAGAACGACCTGTGCTTACACAGAGCCAAGGAGAAAGAATACTTCCATGGAGAGCTAAAAATGAGAGCTGTAGAGTTTATTTGCTCCCCGCTCTCACCTTCACACCTTCCCTGGGGTCTTGCTGGCTCCTGTGGACTTAATCAGAAGTTTTGAAGCCCAATGATTCATTGAAGAACAGCTGAAAAATGCCAGTTTCTTTGTAAGAGGGCATAAATGGTTTTTATCCATTACTGGTAAACAATTAGCAGCAGCTGCTTAAGAGTGTTGAAAATTCTGTGTTTGAAAGCAGGCAAAATGACCTGCAAAGTCAGCTCTGGGCACATGATGCTGGCATCACCTAAGCCACCGGGTTGGGTCTCTTGCCTCTGACTTGGCAACAAGTCAAGGTGAATGGAGAAATGGGCAGGCGCGGGAAAGACTAGGCTTTTACACAGAACTGGTAAACAATTGTCCAGATTGCTTTTTTTTTTCTCTTTCTTTTCCCTGAGGTATTTCTAAGTAGCAGCAAAAATCAAGGACAGATGCTGAAGCTGTGGCCTGTCATCTTGATCGCTGCAGGGTGATGCTGTGACCAGGTCTTTTGACCCAGCTCCTCTCCCCCTCTTCTGCAGTCAAACCTGTGGCACTCCTTCCCTCACATCTGAAGGGTGCTGTAAAGCTTAATTAGTACAAAGCCCTTTGAGCAGAGATTAAAGGAGGGCAGTGGCGGGTGCTCCCTCTTCTCCAACTTGGCTGCAGGGCTGAGGCTGACACAGACCGTGTCCCTTCGTCAGCTGGTGCTGCTCGGGGGCCAGGTTACCCTCTGAGTGCCAGTGAAACCCCTCACCCCCCGTGATAGACAGGATTTTCAAATGCATCCAGCGCTGGCCCAGTTCCATTTTGTCTGGGTCCGACTGTAGATGTCACATTGGTAGAAAAGAGCAGAATTAAGGCACATCCAGAATCCACCTGGACAGTAAGAAAAGAGCCTTGGATCTAAGAGAGGAACTTGGATCCAAGCCCTGAGGAACGCCCTCAGCAAAAAAACCCCTTCTCTTGTGGTAGGATGTGTTTTCATCAAAAAAACCCCAAATAAATAAATCAATGCTTTATTTTCACAGGGTTAAAACCTGTGAAAAATCTGTGAACACCTTGCTATTTAAAACACGTCCTGAAATAATTCAATAATTCACCCTCAAATAACTCAGTCATAGGACCAAGGTGTTTTTTAATACGCCATTGTATAATAAAGTTAGTGGAAAATGGCTGCGAGAACTGGGGCTGAGAGCACCCACTGGTGAATGAATGACATAGAAAATACCTTAAGAGGAAAGCAGGCAAGCAGAACAATGGAGAAGACGATGTGGCATCTGCATAAATGTCACAGATGGGAGGCTGAGAAACGTTCTGGTCTTATTACTTTAACATGTCAGGAATAATTCCCACACATTGTTCCTCCTACATGGGAAAAAACCAGAATCAGGCCCAGCATATGGGTAAGAAGTTAGAGCAAGCAGATAAACATTAAAGGGTGCATGTTTTTAGCTGGCTGTGCTAATGTGTTCTAATTAATAACAGTAATAGGATTTGCACATCTAAATCCCTGCACATCACACTGAAAACATACTCCTGATGCCTGCCTACAAGGAGATGGGTGAGGGGAGGAAGAAGGGAGGGAGAAGAAGTAGAAGAATAATAAAAATGACATTTTGCCCTGCTCTTTTGGAGGAATCATCTCATAATTACTAAGCAGGATTGGCAACTCCCTTTAATGTCAGATTTTCTGGAGAGGGGTCTCTTTCTTTCTTTTTTTCTGTGGGTGGGGTATCAGGGAGGGACGGAATGTGAAGAGAAGAATTAGCGTAGCCTGGGTAAACAACGAAACCTGAATCTGGATGGTTTAAAACTCAGGATAATCCTAGCAAGTTGGGAGCTGTGCAGTGGGATAATTTGAAATGTAAATGTGACATTCTCCTCGGTAAATTAACAAGACATGACTGCAGGCTCTCCTTGTTACTGCAGTCGCATTCAAAGAGTCACTCGCTCCTTCTCTTCTTATCTAATGCTATGACAATAGACAATCACCAGGAGCCTTCTCGAAATAAATATCAAATCAAGCCTTCACCATATCCAGAAGTGACATATGCACCGAATTATCTTTTATTCATTTTACGCAGAATGTTGTTGCTATAAACACCATATTACAGGATGCAGCTGGGATGTTGTCCCCTCCCCCCCATCACCTTAACAACAATTTCATGCACGCTTCCATAGAACAATGGGCAGCAGGTATCAAATTCATGATTATGAAACAAAGATTTGAATTTTATTATGCAATTGCCTAATATAAAATGAAAAGGATGCTTTGTTCCTGAACACCCTGGGGGCTTTTTAAAAATTACTTTTCTATTACTTTAAAAAGTATTGAAAAAATACCCTTGCCTAACATAAAAAAATGCCCTGACCTTAACAAACCTAATTGATCATGTCAGATGTTATGATATGACATGATATCTGTACGGTACAACTGCTGCAAATTCAATCTGTCCAGACACGGAGGCACATTCTCCTGTTCAGACAGAAATGGATGGCAGCATTTAAACTACTTCATGTAGCTTCTCTGTTGCTTCCTATTTTCTCATGGGAGATCTGGGAAAGGGGCTACTACGGAGATGGCTCTTGCCCTGTGTTTTGTCTCAGTCTTACGGCAGTTTAGCGCAAACTTGTCTATGGTCCCTTGAGGAGGGTCACCAGGGAATAGCTGGCAGGCACTTATTACAGCCTGTCTCTACTCTTAATGCTTTTTTGACTCTAACACTCTTTCTCGCCTCTCCTCAGCCTCCAACTCACTGTTAAACTATCTTTGGAGAGGTGCTAGAGTGGGAACCTAGCTTTTGCAATCAGCAATTCTCAATCATAAGTGTTTACTCTTCAGAAGGTTTGCAGGGCACCTCTCTCATTACAGTGGTAGAAGGATCTTCTTTGTGAACTTGATCAATACTCAGCACTGGTGAGGCCCCACCTCAAGTGCTGTGTCCAGTTTGGGCCCCTCACCACAAAAAAGACATTGAGGGGCTGGAGCGGGTCCAGAGAAGGGCAACGGAGCTGGTGAGGGGTCTGGAGAACAAGTCTTGTGAGGAGAGGCTGAGGGAGCTGGGGGTGTTCAGCCTGGAGAAAAGGAGGCTGAGGGGAGACCTTCTCGCTCTCTCCAACTCCCTGAAAGGAGGGTGTAGCCAGGGGGGGTCGGTCTCTTCTCCCAAGGAACAGGCGATGGGACAAGAGGAAATGGCCTCAAGTTGCACCAGGGGAGGTTCAGGTTGGAGAGTAGGAAATTGTTTCCACGGAAAGGGTTATGAAGCCTTGGAATGGGCTGCCCAGGGAAGGGGTTGAGGCACCACCCCTGGAGGTTTTCAAAAGATGGGTTGACATAGTGCTTAGAGACATAGTTTAGTAACGTGAGCTGTTTTGTTTTTTTTTTTTTTTTGTATGGTTTTCTTTTGTTTTTTCATGAGAGTTAGGTTGATGGTTGGTGTAGATGGTCTTAAAGGTCCCTTCCAATCTAGATGATTCTATGATTCTATTAGCTCCACAATAGTGATATCTCAGCATTTCAGAGACAAAATATGTTTAAACGGAACATTTTGAGAATATCTTTTCCTCTTAAACTGGAAACTGCCTCACTCTGTTGCTTATAACCCACAGGCTGTCCAGAGAAGTCTTCTCGCCATGTTTGCTGCATTATCTCAGGCAGCCAGGCAGACATTGCCTCAGCCAGCCCTCCTTTCAACTTGTGACATGGGTATGCACGACATGCTCAAGCTTGGCCATCCTCATCAGAAAGAAATGCTGATCTTTGTGAAGCTCTAATGAATATTGTTCTGGTTGCACATATCTGCAGTAAGGAGACAGCTGTTTTCTGCCTATGGCATTGGTATTACTTTTCACATCTATAGACATAGAGATCAAGTTGTCTGAAAATAACTTGTCAGAAAGGAACCATTACCAAGAGTTTAGCACACTCTTAAAGTTGGATTGCTCACCAATGGGGGCTGGCCAGTTACCAACAGCAATCCCAGAGGGTTTCATGTAACTTAAGCCTAAAATAGCTAAAATATGCTAAAATAGCTTCAATTAAATATTACTTTCCATGTGCTAGCACAAACTCTTATGTGTCTAAACAGAGATTTTTTTTTCCCATTGGTTATTTTATTGACTTTCATCATAGTTGTTACTCCATTTCAAAAGTGAAATATGCTTTCTGTATTGTGAGTGAGGGATCTAAATAGTACAAGCTGTCAAATGCTTGTTAAAATATAAGCTTTCTAAATCTTTGCTATATTGATGGGCCAACTCAGACATTCCCAGCAACAGCAGCAGTGCTGTAATAAGGCAAAGTCGTTAAGCAATGAAGGATCACAAACATCCCTAAGAAATTCCAGCAAGACCTGCCTCTTCTGTGGTGATCCAGGCAGCACTTGCCATCCCAAAAACGATTTTCAAAGATCCCTTAATGCACTGCTGTTGCCATCAGCAGGATTCTTGGTGTTTTCTTGCAACCAGGAGTATCATAACTGTAAAACATGACTTCTGCATTTCTGGATGCTTTGTTTCCCATTTATTTTTTTTTGTGTGGAAGGGATGTTACATCCAGAGAGCACATTTGAGAACATCCAAGTTCAAGAGGCCCCTGGTAAAACTGGTGTTCCCAGTCCTGCAAAAGGGACTGGGATGTAGACACCTCTGGGCAGAAGCAAGACAATGGTGACTGTGTGCTAACAGAAGCCAGCTGCATGTCAACTACGGCAACTCATCACAACATGTACCAGTCAACACCAAGTGGAGGATGAAGGGTTTGGAAAGAAAGGTCATCTCATTTCCTGACCTGGCTGGCTGGGGTAGAAAAACTGAATCAGTAAAAAAATTAATCATAAACCCTGTATTGCCAGGAGATTTGCAGTCATAGATTTTCAGTGCTACAGACGAGACAGTAAACTAAGGACAGTGCTTTCTGACTTCATTATCTAATCAAATGCCATTTAAAATTCCCTTGATCTTTTCTCAAAGGGAAGACATGAGTTTCTGTAGTTATGTTCCTTGTCAATATAATGTGGGTGCCGGAGAGCTGGAGCAGTTCTACTGTTTAAACAGGAAAACACAATCTGTGACATCAAGAGGCTGTTCTTGGCCCCACAGTGGCTCATTTGGCAAGTCACTCAGGACCAGAGCTACACCACCCGGGTGCCTCACTTGGCCATGGGTGAAAGTGTCATAAGAGCTTGGCTTCTCAGTGAGCCTGCAGTGTGTTCACCACAAAATCACAGAATCACATGGGGTTGGAAGGGACCTCTGGAGATGATCTAGTCCAACCTCCCTGCCAAAGCAGGTCCACCCAGAGCAGACTGCACAGGAACGTGTCCAGACGGGTTGGGAATGTCTCCAGAGAAGGAGACTTCACCACCTCCCTGGGCAGCCTCTGCCAGGGCTCTGCCACCCTCACAGCAAAGAAGTTCCTCCTCATGTTTAGGTGGAACTTCTTATATCCAAGTTTGTGCCCATTTCCTCTTGTCCTGTCCCTGGGCACCACTGAAAAAAGACCGGCCCCATCCTCTTGACACCCTCCCTTTAAGTATTTGTAAGCATTGATCAGATCCCCACTCAGCCTTCTCTTCTTGGGGGGACACCGCTGAAATCTTGTGTCTTGACAGATTCACCAGGGTCAAAGACAACGGTGCAGTTTCAAGGGCTGCTAAACTGTGGATTTGGATCAAAGTTTGGGGAGACGTGAGAATGATTTGTTTCCACAGTCACAAAGAGGACCGACTAAACTCTTGAAGTGTCATTCGAAAGTATACTTCTTCAGGGCTCTTCCTGGGGAAATAGACTCCTTCCTCCCACTGACAGTAATGGAAAATGTTAAAGATTAATTTAACTAAGTCCACCGTTAATATTTTTACCAGAACACTAAATTCATGTGAACACATTACCCGTTTCAGTAGCAATAACATGATACTGATCTTCTGGTTTGCTTGTGTCATAAGGATTTCCTGCCGGCACCGTTGGAAAATTGCCTGAAAAGGATATCAAACATTTAAAAGACGGGTAGACACAGTGCTTAGCGATATGGCTTAGTGATGGTTTTTGTCAGTGTTTAGTTGATGGTTGGAGTAGATGATCTGAAAGGTCCCTTCCAACCTAGGCAATTCTATGATTCTATGATTCTATGATTCTATGAAAAGGATCCAAGTCCCTCAGCCTCTCCTCGTAAGAGAGATGCTCCAGGTCCCTCATCATCTTTGTAGCCCTCTGCTTTGTAGCCCTCTGTCTTTGTAACTCTCCAGCAGTTCCCTGTCCTTCTGGAACTGGGGAGCCCAGAACTGGACCCAGTGCTCCAGATGGGGCCTTCCTGGGGCAGAGCAGAGGGGGAAGATAACCTCTCTCCACCTGCTGGTCACGCTCTTCCTGATGCTCCCCAGGATGCCATTAGCCTTCTTGGCCACAAGGGCACATTGAGGCTACTCAGCACTGCATTGTCCCCAGCGAAGAAGCTCGCTTGATGACTTTTTGTTGCATTCACGTGATACTTGGCTACGGCTGACAACCCTTCTGATCCTCACAGCACACAGACCCCCGGTGCCATGCTTCACTCAGCTTCAGCGGTGCCACAGAGGCCATACGCTGCGAGGCTGAACTGATGCACCTGTGTGAAAATAACCCTTTGGCATCTGGAGAGACAAAGAATGTATAGAAATGCTAAGTAGAATAGCCTGGCAGTGGCCACTGTTATTAATAATTCCATGACTGGTTTCAAACATAGTGGTTTTATACCATGATTGAAATTTGCCCTTGTGTTCGACAGGAAACGGGCAACATCAGAGAAATCATTGAAGTGACTGTGAGCACTTACTACTAGGACATGCATGTTGACAAGTTGCTTCAGGATTCAAAAAGAATTTTTAATGTGATGTCCTAGCACAGCAGCTGATTCCTATATACCAGCTTGTGATCTGGAAGTTAAATGCTGATTAACTATGATGCAAGAATGCTTTAAAGTAGAACCCTGTGATTTCCATATTTTCTGACAGATATAAACTAGTTATTAAATAATATTTGCATGATTTGTCTGTTTTATATCCTTAATCAAATTAAAAGATTTAAAGAAAAATGTATTATTTATAATGGCTTCATGTAGCAGGGTTTCATCTTAGCCTGAGGAGTACTTATGTTAAGTACAGATATTTTGACAGCAGTTGATACTGCCCAAAACCTGAAAAAAAAGGGGGAAATATAGTCAGGAGTACTTAATAACCTCTCCTTGACACTGTCAGAACATGAAAACTGCAGCAAGATGAGTCTGCTGAGGATCTGTTTCACAGCTATTTCATTCTCTGCAATCTTTTTCCTCTCATGTGCTGCTGTGTTACAGCTTTTTGCTTCCTCCACACCTCATGGAAATGACAACTGACCCATAGAGTCATCAGTATTGGCCTGGGATATTGGACATTGTGATCAAACGATGATGTTAAAACCAAAATCGGATATTGCCAATAGGATAACAAATATCATAAATATCAGAATCAAATGTAAAGGAGTTATCTAGTAAATAGCTTTTCAAAGCAATATACTAGTCCTCAAACCTTGTGTAAATGGCGACATCACAAGAGCGGGAACAAACCTTTTTTTGTCATTAAAAAAACAGTATTATTTGTAAAATCAGAAATTCATTAGCTTTGGTCCACAAGACCATTGAGTAGCCTCACTTATTCACATTGCAAATGTGAAATTCCTTGGATGCGTGAATGGAGTTTCATCCACTTTTATTTTTTTTTCTTTTTTCCTTTGTAAGTGGTTATTTTATATTCATTCCTGTACTATATATCATGCAGTACATACAATCATTTACAAATCTCATAAAATCAAATGTCTCTTTTATCAACTTGTACAGAAGTTTAATATTGATATGGCTTCCTTCAGTTTGCCTTGGTTTGATCTTTTTTCCCTCTCCTGTCTTTCTCAGTGCCTAAAGACTAAATGACAGATGTAATGACTATTGGGCAAAATAATTGATTTTATTTGACATCTCTGTTCCAATAAATAAAACACTGTCATTGCTTTTTCCCTCTGGACAGCTAAAAAGACAGATATTTAATCTTCTGACAAAGTGTCACATCAGTGACTTTGGGATCAGTTGGATGCATGGAGCAGTTATCAAGAGCACAGACAAATGAGAACATAAGCATGTACAAAACACAAAGAAGGTCACCTACACTGCAGCACTACACACAAGCCAGGATCTGTAGAGCTCAGCCATAATAAACTTTCTTAACTCCTAAGCCCTAACTGTTCACGCGGTGAACCCACGGTTCAAGAAGGACAGGGAACTGCTGAAGAGGGTACAGCAAAGGGCTACGAAGATGATAAGTGGACTAGAACATTTCTCTGATGAGGAAAGGCTAAGGGACTTGGGTTCTTTTAGTCTGGAGAAGAGAAGGCTGAGGGGGAATCTGATCAATGCTTATAAATACTTAAAGGGAGGGTGTCAGGAGGATGGGGCCGGTCCTTTTTCAGTGGTGCCCAGGGACTGGGCACAAACTTGAATGTAAGAAGTTCCACCTAAACATGAGGAGGAACTTCTTTCCTGTGAGGGTGGCAGAGCCCTGGAAGAAGCTGCCCAGGGAGGTGGTGGAGTCTCCATCTCTGGAGACATTCCAAACCCACCTGGACACATTCCTGTGCAACCTTCTCTGGGTGGCCCTGCTCTGGCAGGGGGTTGGACTAGGTGATGTCCAGAGGTCCCTTCCAACCCCATATAATTCTGTGATTCTGTGAACTCCTGTCACAGGAGGTACTTTGTACATAAGTTCCCTCATGATGTGATGGTCTCCTAAGAAACCAGATGTCATAATGGATGTTGTACTAGCAGTTACCAGACTTGTCATAGAGCCCATATCAGATGCACGACCCTGCTTTTCCCCTGGATTCTCATTAGATGTAACACCAGCAAAAGCCCCAAACCTGCCATTGTAGTGACCTAAGCACTGGGAAAGCCATGGTTTTGGTATGCTCTTCCAGCTCTGGAGGAGGATCTCACCCATATTATATACAATAATCCAACATTCCAGGCAACAACGGGATTTCTAATATGAATTTCAACAGGAGCAGGATTAAGCATGAGACTATCGACATTTGGATATGCCAACATTTGTCCCCAGCAAAATCTATGACAAAAGGAAGACAGACCCAACTGGAAAGAAAAACTATAAACAACCATTCCTCAGCCTGCTGCATTGTAAAAAGACATAAAATATGAGTTCAACCATTTTATGAGATCTCCTCCTATCATAACCACAACAGTACTGGTGGACAGTGTTTCTTTGGACTGAGGACTACTATACCACTGGTGGATTCCCTGCTTTTGTCACTGCGGAAAAGCCGGAGAGAGGAACTAGTCAGAAACCCCAGCTCACAGTAGCAGCAATAGACACCACCAATGTTTTGATAATCTAAGACCTTTCTGGAGTTATGACTGGATTTCTACTCCATGACATTCAGGTACAGTCTCCAGTGATACTCTTCTTTGCATTTATGCCATAGCTCTCCTTCTCAGCCTTTCTCGTTGGTTTCTTTTCCCCCCCCATATCCTTTCACCTCCTTTTCACGAGGAGAACAATTCTCTTCCCTTTCAGCACATATAAAATGAAACAAAATTAATGTTTGCTTTTTCAGGTAGTCACTGTGCTTGTGTTATCACATGCCCCTTTCATATCTCTTTATGCAGGGCAAGTCTATTTCTCAATACTAAGAGTCAGTATTGGAGAACAGGAGTACTGAGCCACCAGAGATAGATGGGAACAGGAGGAGAAATAGCCTCTGCACATCGGACTTCACAGTGCCCATGCAGAGGTAACCCCAGGGCAGATGATCAGATAGCCAGTGCTCACACCTTGCGTCCACTGGGCCCAAGCTCTCCCACCCCATATGCAACAAAGAGAGAAACCTCTTTCTTCGACCCCCAGCCTCAAGCACCATCCCTTTACACGTATTTGAGGACAGTGGAATAATTGTCCTGAAAAAAAATCACTTCTATTTGGAGCAATTTGTCTGCCCTGGGAAAAATGACCTGTATTGCAAGAATGGTAAAGCTATTCTGTTACTCAGTGACAACAGCCACTTTTCCCATGGAGTAACCCCTGACTTGCTCCTGATGGGCGACTGCCCCAAACAAACATGACTCCAAATGGTTTATACGAAGACGGTTCTGTGAAACTGGCTCAGAGTGCTCTCAAACAGATTCATGAAGGACTTGCATTAAGACAATTTTGTGCAGACAAAACTGAACCGAACCGACCAAGCAACAGGTTCAGGCCCAGCAGGATGAGCAGTGGTGTAAAACTCAGGAGACAGCAGGATACACTTGCCTTTGACTGTGCTTGACTTGTGACTCTGGTTAAGTCACTTCCTTCTTCTTGGTCTCATTTCCTAATCTGTAAAATGAGGATATTGAAGCTTATTTTCCTTATGAAGTGCTTTCAACTTCCCATCTGAAAGTTTTCATTAAAAACTTGTTGGTTACACTTCAATTCTATGTACTTCGAAATTTCCATATCAAAACCAGATCCATTAGTCTATGTTAGTTTGATATCTCTCAATAGTGGTCAATGATTGATTCATCAGAACCTTAAGATTTTTATAATGCACATAACTGAATTATAGATAAAAAATAATTCCCATGACAGAACATTTCTTCCTGACTCAAGCTGGTGATTGGCTTATGACATGAAGCATGTGGGCTGATAGCCCTTGTAATTTTATCCTACGTACTGTAACTGCAGAAGCTTTTTTTACTGTATTCATATGTGTCCAATCCTTCTTTAGAAACTTGCTAAACTAGTTGCCTCAATAATTCACTTTACATTTGCTCAGGTTCTGATATAGGTGAGGATTTATAATTTTCAGGACCAGTTCCAAAGCTTGGCTTCTTGGTGCTTCAAAATTCACAAAGAGCCTTACCTCAAGGTTATTAGTCATGGCATCTTGGAAAATGTTGTGATTATACAGAATAAAATGAGGACATTAAGCAGCATCCCAAGTTTAGCAATGTGCCTCCTGTATAATGCAGTGCCTTGTTTACACGGTAATACAAATGAACACACATCTATTAACAAAATTAATGATGAACAATTACTGTAATTTCTCCTTGCTTGGAAAATACCTCTCGCAAATAAATTGGGTTAACAGTAGTTTGCTGATTGACTTAATCTTGCATACAAGACAATGAACAATGTTAAGAAATTCACTTCAGTAATGTTAAGATTGTGGTATAAGAAGCAGTATAAATTTTTTCGGCTGTTATGGCGAGTGGGTGTAAGCAAACAAAAGCCAGAGGAGCTTTTTGTGCTAGACAATGTGCTTTCATTTCGGAGGGCTGTAGTTGTGGCATACTAGAAATGGTTTAGTTAGACACCAGCTATTTGTTTACTTTTCTGAGGAATCTATAAAGCTCTTAATGCGTTGGTGAATGGAAGCTAAATAGAGTAATGAAAATATTTACTACTGGTATGAAAAGACCGGTCTGTCTTCAATGGGAGAAATACGTCAGATAGACAGAATGTGCATGGAGAAGCGTCCAGGAGAAAGGTCTATATCTGCACTTAGAGCCTGCTGTTTTACGGTTAGGTATGGCCTTTGTTGGCACAAGGTCCATCAGAGCACCTCTCCTCGTAGGTTCATCCACCACTTGTGTCAAGAAGTTATCAATCACCAATGCTCTGCATTGCATTGGGCAACTCGCCATTGCTAGGCTGCAGATTAACAAATTTATTAGAAATACCTGCTTTGTGATTGTTTTAGTAAAGCAAGTTTGCACAATTTTTCTGAAGAACGTACAATGACAGAGTTTTCAAGGGAGTGCTACTGTGTCCAAAAAGTTGGTCTCAAAGGCAATGGTGTGACCTGAATTAAAGAATAAAGCTAGGTGTGGCTTGAAGGTTTGCTTACCTAAGTATGAGTTAGCAAATATAACTTGGCTGACCACAAACAGGGGCTACCCCCCTGCAGAGCTACAGGAAGGCAGGCATGTAGGTAGCAATTGTGAGGCCAGCACAATGTCATTTTATCTCTGACAAATGGGGGGCTCCAGGAGAGAGGTAGCATATGGTAATGAATTACTGGAAACTAATGAATATGTTAAGACTCCTTGCATGAATATATATGTGTGATGTGCATATATGTTGTTAAACTGACTCTGTCTGGTGTGCACATTCAGAGGAGCGATCCCCTGTGCGTCCAGCGCTGCAATAAAGGATACCTGCTTAATAGTCATCCCAACTATTGAGTCCTGATTTCGTCTTTCACGGCATCAATTCTGGCGACCCAGATGGGACCCTCTCTGCTCGGCTGCAGGACCCGCTGAGAACAGGACTCCCCGTGCTACCCCCGGGATTTTCCTGGAGGGACTCCTCGCCTCGTACGGATCACTGCGGGGGCAGACAAGGACCATCTAGCGAATAAGGTATTCTTTTAAGAAAAAAAAAAAAAAAAAGCAAGAAAAATTGGTTTGTTTTTTGGAACCGGTCATTTGGGGTTCCCATAAGCCATAGGAGATGTCCTACGCAGGGTGCTGCATGCCAGGCTACTAGTGCCTGAGGGCATACTGTGTACGTGGGTGCGAGCACATGTTGTGTTGCGTTCTCTTGCAATGCGTACAACTTGGTCTTGGTTTGTGTACGTGGGTATGAGCACGTGTTGCACTTTGTACTCCTGCAATTCGTACACTTGGTTTTGGCACGTCGGGTACGGTCGCGAGTAAAGCTACGTACCTTTGCATTAACGTACTTTGTGGCAGTAGTAACATACCGGTGTTGAAATCAGAACTGTTTAAAGGAATTTAAATGTTTAAAGCTCAACATGAGCCGGCAGTGCGCACTGGCAGCCCAGAGAGCCAACCGTGCCCTGGGCTGCATCAGGAGAAGTGTGGCCAGCAGGTCTCGGGAGGTGATTCTGCCCCCCTACTCTGCACTCGTGAGACCCCACCTGGAGCACTGTGTCCAGCTTTGGAGTCCTCAACACAGAAAGGACATGGACCGGCTGGAACAGGTGCAGCGGAGGGCCACGAAGATGATCAGAGGGATGGAGCACCTCTCCTATGAAGACAGACTAAGGGAGCTGGGGCTGTTCAGCCTGGAGAAGAGAAGGCTCCAGGGAGACCTTATAGCAACCTTTCAATACCTGAAGGGTGCNGGTGGTGAGACACTGGAACAGGTTGCCCAGGGAGGTTGTGGATGCCCCATCCCTGGAGGGGTTCAAGGCCAGGCTGGATGGGGCCTTGAGCAACCTGCTCTAGTGGGAGGTGTCCCTGCCCATGGCAGGGGGGTTGGAACTAGATGATCTTTGAGGTCCCTTCCAACCCTAACCATTCTATGATTCTATGATTCTATGAATTGTGTATTTGGATTTGATAAAAAGTGTGTGAATGAATTGAGCTAGCTCTTGTATGTATGATTTGAGTGACTGAGAGGCGGCAGAGCTGTGAAGCGAGTGCGGAGTTCTGATCCACGGTTCCGTTATCCCGCGAGGGGTGCGGCCGGAGACGAACGAAGCGAGTGTTGATCAGATGGATGTGACTGGTCATATAAATGGATATTGTCCCCTCCACCCGGATAACGGGTGTAAGGCCAACAATAAGTGTTAAATGTTAAAATTGTTTTAAGATATTTTATATTCATTGGTTTGGGTCTAATCCAGATTGTACTGATTTTGAGTGCCCTAATTGCCAGCTGTGGATGCAGTGGGAGGAACATTAGGGAGACAGATTTTGTCCTCTAACTGTACTGTGTGGGGAGTTAAATTAATACAGATGGGAGGACAGCAAAGTGGTGGAATTGTGAAAAAGAGCTCCATAGGATGTATTTTAAAACATTGGAAAAATATAGGGGGAGCATCGGGTGAGAATGTGAATAAGAAAACTTTGATAAAATATTGTAATCAATGGTGGCCCTTATATAAATTAGATGATGGAGAAAAGTGGCCCTTTAATGGGACTCTAAACTATAATACTATGTTGCAGTTGATGTTATTCTTACGAAGAGAAGGAAAATGGGATGAGGTTAACTATGCAGATATGTTCTAGGCCAAAAATGGATAGGGAAGAATTTATATACCGCTGTTTGACAAGTGACTCAGCAGTGTGAAATATGTTTGAGAAACAACCCCAACACAGGTAATCAAGTACAGTTAGGAACTATTGGGAAAGGAAACATACCAGGAGACGATTGACAAATCAATTTTTCCGAACTCCCAAGAAAAGGGGGGTATAAGTACTTATTGGTGTTTACAGACACCTTTTTGGGATGGCCAGAAGCTTTTCCCTGTAGAAAAAAACAGGCAAGAGAAGTGACTAATGTGTTATTGAACAAGATAATACCTCGATTTGGGGTACCTACAGTCATCTCATCAGATAGAGGTACTCACCTCTGTGCACAAGTAGTGCAACAAATTAGCAAACTATTAGGAATTGATTGGCAGTTACACACCACATATAGGCCGCAGGCCAGTGGGCAAGTAGAAAAAATGAATCACATGATAAAACAGCAGATAGCCAGAATATGTCAAGAAGTGAATTTGTATTGGTATCAAGCATTACCCATAGCTTTGCTTAGACTACGTGTAAAGCCAAGAGCTAAAGAGAACCTAAGCCCTTTTGAAATATTATATGGGAGACCATACCAGACAAAATATAAAGAAGAAGATTTAAACCAGTTGGACAATTCCTATTTGCAAAAATATGTTATTTCTTTGGGAAAACAATTAGAGAAAATCAATAAGAATGTCTTAGGAACCCGTGTTAAGGGATTGGACCACCCTATCCATCCCTTTAGTCCTGGAAATTGGGTTTATATCAAGAATTTTTCAGGCAATCCACTGGAAGAGAAGTGAAACGGAGCATTCCAAGTACTACTGACCACCTTCACTGCAATCAAAGTGAAGGAACAGCCGGCCTGGCTTCACTACTCTCGAGTGAAAAAAGCTCCAGACAAGCAGTGGATTTCTGAACCTTTAGGACCTTTAAAACTAAGATTACAAAAGACAGCTCTGAGGCATAAGGAAGATCCCCCACTTGAGCAGAAATGGACCTCTGAATGTACTGGATCAGCAAAACTGTGATTCCGGAAATCATTATTGTGATCTACATCACAGCTGGACAGAGAGAGAACTGCACCACCCATCAAGATCTAGATGATGTCCCTGACCCTGAAGACTGGACCAGGAATGGATATTTGGGCAATGCAGGTCTGAATATCACATATAAAAAGACTAAGGTATACACAGTTTTAAAAATTGGTGGCCAGATTAGAAGAGACTGGGGAGATTCATGACAAATACCGTCCTTTGAAATAAGAGAAAACAGCTTGGTTGATATAGCATGTAAATTTGATATGACACAAGTGTACCTAACCACTGTAATGATGGTTGGCATTTATGTATACAATTTAGAAGAGCCACAACAATGCATATTCTCGGCAGTATGTACACTTCACCAAGAATACTGTTCAGCAGAGGTCCAGCCTAAAGCTAGTTCAATGATTAGGTGCATAGGAGTTATACATGATGCAAGGAAAATGATAAGATCATACTGAAAAGCGGTTTTGATTTCAATCCCAAAGGATATGACCACCACACATGGTATGGATAAAGCTCAAATGACTAAATCGATTGCTCTCTCTCTCCAGCCTAACCCCTTTCCAAAAGTGAAATGTTCAAATTCTATTCTCAATTATAATGTACCAATAATATATAAAAAATATGTAATACATGGAGAAAATATAGCATGTAAAAAGGAGATAAAACTTTCACCCAAACATTTACCTTTAGGAGTGGGGTTACTTGTAATGCAGCTGAAAAGGCTGAAAACATCACTATAAATACACAATGTGATAGCACTCAAAAAGGGAAACTTACCATATGGGAAGTACCAACAGCTACTTTGAAGGCTACATGTCAGCAACCTCAATGTAGCCTTACGATAGTAAATAAAAGGGAAGCAGTTCATAAACTAAATGCACAATGGAGCCTAGAAAGCCTTTCAGGAACATTCCCCTTTTTGCTCAACGTGCCTCGGAGAAATATAGTTACTCCAAGTCCAACCACCATCCCTCCGTTTGAACCAGCTAACTGTGCTGTAAAATACCACAACCTCTCATTCACAGGCCCTTATGTAGTGAGACAGTCCAACGAGCAGAAATTATTTCTGGACCTCACATATTCTTTAAAGAAGGTACAGGTAAGAGTACAAGCTGATATATCTCAGATAGAATCAGAATGCTTACCTTTTATCTTGCAAAGTTTTAAAGGATGGAAGGCATGGTTACATTCCAGAGCTCACCACTCAAGGAAACAGACAGATTTAACAGGATGGTCTGGATCTGGACTAGGAGTTTTAAACTTGATTGATCAGGAAGTAATGATTAATTAACTGAGCACAGTCACCTCTGATTTAGGAAGGCTAGAAGTACCATTAAGGTCATCTTTAATTACTCTGGGTGAAACTCAGAAATTAACTGTTGATTTCATTTCCCAACCATCTAACCATACTACTGAGGATTTCCAAGCAGTAGCAACTTTTGCACTAGGACTACAAGGAAATGTCTCCATTGCCATTCAATGTACACAAACACAACTCTGAATACAATCTGTGGTTTCTGATATAATCAGAGAAGGGATGTCAGGAAACCTACCACAAGTAATTAGAGAAATTATTGCTAAGAACGATACTACCACCCTTATTAAATTAAATTAAATTAATAATTATTAATTTATTAAATTAAATTAATAAATCGAATTAAAACATCAGGCTTGGTGACAATTAGTTAATTTCACCTATGATGACACAGGAGAACGATTTGAAGCCTATATGCTCACAATTCAAAAGGCAAAAGTGTGGGATATTTTCCCTATTTAGCACTAGGGGCAATTCATCAAGATGTAGTAGTCAGACCAATAAACCATAATGTTTGGGCAAAATATAATGATGATATAAGGAAATGGCAGACCGTTAGTACTGAAGCCTGCATTCCAAAGGAACACTAGGATATGTTTGTGAGAATCCAGTAATTGAAAATGAAGATTTGTGCTTAGACACAGAGGACAGTACATGCATGTTTGAGATGCTTCCCTCAGAACATGCTCAATCACAGGTGTATTATGTAGGAAAAGGATGTGTCTGTATAAGGACAAGTATGTTAGCACTGATACTTGTGAAGAAGAAACAAATGGGACTAACTTTTGTGTTTGTAACTTTACCAAGATACAAGGTTGTGATTTTAACTATTCTGCTGTATAACCACTTCGCAGTTGATTTCTGACAGTTTCATGCTATACAATGATGTACCTAAACTACAGATTGGAATGGACATTAATGTCCTTAAGAAAAGTCTTTCCCACCCAGACCTTAAAATACTGCTAAATAAAGTGAAAGTAGCTTCTAAACAAACATTATGGCAAGTCCAGCACAATACTCTGGAAATAAAGAACATCATCACAGCCATCGAGAAAACCGGTGAACACCATTGATGGGACATTTTTCTAAATGCCTCACTAAAATCTCCAACCGCTGCATGGTTTTTCAACTTCCTAGTGCATCCTGTACTAGTGTTGATTTTTATAGCCCTACTGCTGACTATTCCCAACATTTTTCTGTGGTGGAAAGTGCGGACTGTTGCTCAACAAGTACATGTATTATGGACTGTAACCAAAATTATGCAAAAGAATTTGCAATAGCATAAAGAAAACGGGGTATTTGTATACATCAGACCGAAAATCATTCTTCAGCTCAGAACTGATAATTATAAGGCAGCTCAGATTTTCAAAGTAGCCCAAGAACAAAAAGAATATATACCATGTGCTGTGACTAAGTGCAATGGCTACAGGAAAACAAAATGCTAAACAAGAGAGAGCAAAATACTAATTCAGTAAAATTGGGAGAAAAGCTATAAAAAAATCCATATTCTCATATTTGGACATTTCATATTACTTGGATTAATTGGTTAAGCTTTTCCCTCCCTTTGAAGGAGTATTAGATTTAGCCCCCCAAAGCCATGTGTGTTCTCTGGAATTCCTCCTTAATAGGAACCACTTACTAAAAACCATTTCACTATCATCTCCAAACTGATGTTCTGGAATGATGAGTAGTTCCAGCTCCCCTAAACTGTATTGTCTGCCACACTACAACTGGATGCCTACCTCTGGGCAGAGACTTACAGAAGTAGCCCGTGGCCCCTGTAACTGCAAATGAATGAATTTTGAAAGGACAATTACTTACTTGGAATTTAAAATCTGCCTAGGTTAGACATTCAGAGATGAAAGTGTTGACATGGGCATGTAATTGCTTTCTGACAAATTGCTAAATAAAAACTCCTGCCCAAAACCTATGTTGCCATTCTAGTGTCACCTTCTACTTCTCTCTGTAGGATTGAGTCCTGCAGCCTGAAACCAGAGGTGAGAAATCCTTCCCAAGCCTGCCAGCAAGATGCTGGAGAAATTCTGAAATAACCACTCTTACCAAAAAAAGCAAATAAGGCAGCACCTCAAAAGCACTCTACAAAAAAGATGGTTGTCTACAAGAACTCTGTAATCCAGCTATCTGAAATCCGCTGAGGTCAAGCTCTGAGACAGCTGGAATAATGTGCTCTTCCTTGATCCCAGGACTAAACACCCTGAAATCCCTTTCCGGGAGTCTGACAGCACCAGGAAGGTGATGTGCTTGCTTTACATCAACCATGACAATCTGTAAATACTAAACACTAATCCTTTTAAAATCAAATCAACATCTTTTCCCGTGTCACTGAAATTCATACAGATTATAGAGAAAATGGGAAAGGCTGTTCATTGTTCCTTAATGAAGCAAAATTACAGGTATAAAAAATCATTTTCTTAATGTCTGTTATACTTCTGGAACGTGATGGATTGTTGCTGTTACTAAAATATCAGAGAAAAATCACTTAAAGAGAAAATAATATTTTTGTTAGGCTGCAAAGATGTCACAGAGTTTGCTTTGCTCTAAAGCATGCATTCTTGCTATCAGGCCACCAAAGGATTCCAGACTTTTATTACCAGTCTGTTCTTTCTGTATAAAGGAACCCAACCCAGGGAGGAAACAGAGGCACACTAGAGATCCTAGGTTTAAAAAAAAAAAAAGAAAAAGAAAAAAGGGAAAAAAGAATCCTTGTATTGAAGAGATTAAAACCAGAAAAGGTAAATATGCAGGTATCTATGTAATCTGTCCATCCATCTCTGCTCCTAATTGACTTCATTAAATGAAACCACTTTTTAAATGGGGTTTCATGAATGGGATTGAGTACTGTGATTGCCTGTGAGAGCAGGAGGATGGACTCCACATCCCTTTCAGTGTGTTTCTATGACTACTGCTGTGACTAGGAATCAGAGAGAACAAGGCTGGCCTCCCTGGTGTGCCTGTTGTCACAGTACTAGGTACCATCAGATATAATTCTCTTCTGTTAAAAGACATGGACTTTCCGTCATATAAAGAGTAAATAATTTTAATAAAGGTTAGTGGGAGAAAAGCAGCAAGCTTTGATCATTATCATGAGAATATTTCCTTAATCTGTTTGTGTCAATATTTATTTTTGTATTTTTATCTTAATGTAATTGTTTGCTATTAAAAACAACCTCTGTTAGAAATAAATCTGTTTTAAGCTTACAAAGGGGGGAAAAGAAGCCACAAAGTAGTTTCTTGGAACAAGATATTGTACTTATAAAATCCCATTGTTAATATCTTCACAATAGTAATTTCTTTATGGCATAAATGTCCCAACTTGTTGTCCTTGTTTATTGTGGTTTTTTGTGGCTTCGGCAGATATCTAGGGATGATGGCTATCTCTTCATTTTTGTTGGCAGTAAAATACAAGTATGAAAAGCCAACTATTATTATCACTACACACTGAACACACCTCAAAGGAGAATTAAGGACTCCTAAAGCCAATTGATTTCAGCTGGTTGCATTTGCATAAACACTCCCGATTGTATGTCATCCTTGACCATGATTTGGCGCCCCAGGACTCAAGCTAAGCCACCCACACATCACTCACTTGAAGCAGGAATCTTTATTTTATACTTTTGTCCACAGTGAAAGATTAGGATCTTCTTATGCAACTCGACAACAGGAAAACAAAGGAAAGAGCTTTGGCACTGTTTTCCCTAAAGGATGGATCAAGCACCTGAGTGCACGGGGAAGGTGAACTGCACCTTGCAAAGGTCTAAGAGCAAACTGCAGTGACACACAAACAGTGCATAGCAGAGGCTGTGAATCTGGACGGCAATTCAAGCTCTGTGTGGCATAGAGATAAACTCTGAGAGAAAGTGCTCAATGGGTTGTTGTCATCTGACGTGTCATGAAAGGAAACCCCTTATTTTATGGACAAGCCTAGCGGTATTTTTCTATTTTTTTTATCTTCCTCCAGTCTAGGAAAGCAGAACCACGTAACTGAGAAAGCAGAAAATATATTCGTCTCTAAAAACATCACATAATTTTACCCCCTGCTGCGAGTTTGCTTTGTATCTCTCATTAAGACTTTTGTCCAAGGGGTGTGCTTCACATCAAGTCATGGCAAATTGAGAGAAATTACTCATTTTAGTGACAATAATAACATTTACTGAGATTTCCCCAAAAGGGAAGGTGCTTTCATAACAGATGCCCAGAGCTTACAGATATATTGATGAAAAAGAGAGCATACGATCAACTGGGGCGACATTAAAAGTGTTGAGAGGCACTATATCTTCCATTAACGATTTGCAGGTGCACAGTCCAATAAACCAAGCCAACAAGGCAGTATCTTTACAAGGTTTTACTACTTTGCGTGGAATATGCAGATAGGAAGATGACAGATGATTTTAGAGAAGTACAATTAAATCAGTATTGAGAAAGTTGATCAAAGAACAAAGAAAGATTTGCATTAAAATTAATCATCCTAAAGTTGTAAAATCAGCTGTAAACTCTTAGCAATGAGAGATTAAATGAGGAGGAATTTAGTGTTGTAAATGGATTTGAATTTTCCAGTAGAGTACTTGATAGTTGCAACAGACTTTGATGTCTCAGAGTATTCACTACAGTTCCAGGCAAGCCTAGTCACACTGTGGGCACCTGAAAGAATCATCAAATAAAATGAATTTATGTCCGCCTCATTATGCAAAAGCTTAGGGTTATAAAAAAAAAAAAAACCAAAACAAAACGTACAAAACCAAAGTCATAACCCTTAAACCTGACACCTACTTAACCGAGAATAATACCGGTCTTTTCAGAGAGGATTCTATTTTATAGCTATTGGAGTCCCTGGTCTGGATCATGCTGCTTAGTAATAATCAGATGAATGATAGTTCTGATATATTCATCAGCAGATCTCTGGTATTTAACATCATGGTGTGCCAGAAACAGTATTTTGGATGCATTCAATATCAGTACGGAGTTCCAATATTGCAGTGTTCCACTGCAGATCACTTACATTTTTGCCACAACTGATTTTGTTGAAAACTTGTAAATTATAACTTTTAAAGAGGCAACGTTCATTTTTCTAAGGAAGCTTGATCTATCATTTAGCAGCTCTACATTTCTCCGGAAAGATACGGCAGAATTTTGTAGGCACAGATGCTCTGGAGAGGGTTTCATCCACAGCGTTTGGTGCCGGCCGCTGCTGGAGGAAGGATAACAAATTAAATGGCTCATTGATCTGTTCCAGCACAGAAAATCCTAGGTTTCTCCGTATTTATTGTAGCTGGTACTCCTTAACACCCAAAGGCTTTATTTAACACCCTCAACAACTTCATATGAGAATCTGTGAGAAGCCTTTTAAATTAGGACATTCCCGTAAGAGACCCACGTCTGCCACAGCCACACAACCTACCTGATTTCCGTGAAGAACAATTCTGCAGTTCACACGTGGTCGTGTTTGGCTTAACAGTCAAGGCTGCAGAATTAGGTCTAGGGCCTGTTTCAGCACTGATCATCCGGGCACAAATAACATGCTTGAGATGCACATTTACATCAATCCTGTGGTGTGACATCTGTTTGATAAGAGTCGCTGTGCATAAAATTCAGCTCTGTGGAGAGAGTTGTAAGAGGAGCATCCTGTAGATCACTTAAATTCTGTTTCTGAACTCCATTTGTAGAAAGACTTGTGCCTCGGTCTCCCGTTAGCCCTCTGTATGAGATTAATGTCATTCACTGCAATTTGTTGTTGTTATTGTTCAGTCCTGGGCTGTCTGCATAAAAGCTCCTACTTGATTAGTGTGTGCTTCCCAGCAGATACAAAACACTCATTAAAAGAGATACTTTATTTGGAGAAATAAAAGACCATGGTGTAACATAAATTTTTAAGCAGAACTCCCAATTGAATATATACTGGTAATTATTTTCAAAAGCCAAACTAAGCCCCAGTACTACATGGTAAAAAAATTAGCTAATTAAAGGCTCAGCCATATCCTCTGCTGTTGCCATGCTGGACGGAACAGAGTAGCAGCAGTGGACATAAGCAAGGGATCTGGCATTTCATTTATTGCAAAATTATGTTTGATATAGCTTTATCGAATAAGAAAATCTCTTAAACCCTGCAAATAGGGTTAAAGAAAAACAACAACCAACTACTTAAACATTAATGCTATACTAAGAAATGTCTCTGCATTTTTGTGGAATGCATATTTGTAGTGCTTTTAAATATTTATAGTTATTAATAGTTAATACAACCTCAATTTTAGGATCTAAATACCTTCTTGAAAATGAACATTGCTATATCCAAATAAGTATATACATTCAAAGGCAAAATATAATACCCAGTTTCCCATCTTTCTTTATCAAGCAGAGGACACGCACTTCCCACACACAACAGCCTAAACAATGAAAAATCTCAACTCCTAAGAGAATCAAAAATACGTAATGGAAAATCTCCACAGAGTATATGAGAGGCAGCAGTGGTTCTCCTTCTTCAAGCAGAACCTACAGGGCAGAGTTGGCCACTGGCTGTTTATTCAGTGCTTTAGTACCATCTTTATGGACTAAAGCACAGCTGTAGCATGTTGCTTCCATGAGACTGTTCCTTTGCACCACCGGTGACACCATCGGTGTTTTACTGAATAGCAGTCAGAATATTTAAGCTAAATTAGACGTTCTCACCGTACACAGATTTACCTCTAGTGTAACTGTGCAAGAGTCTATAGACTAAAACTATGAAAAACCTTGGTCTGTTGAGTTTATTGATTAAATCTGATGTGTACAAATCACAAGCCGTATTCTGTCTTTGGGCACATAGATACAACATGCGTTGTGCCTAGTTGAAAGCCATAAATGCACATCTGTTAGTAGAAAACGGCTCAAAATATTGTAACTCATTAGCTCAACACATACATAATTGTCCCTGATGTGCAAAGAACAGCAGTGTCCTGAGCTCCAACCTCAGGAAGAGCTGCTGACCCCTTGTGTGAGCAACTCACTTGGCCTCCTGAACTTCAGTAAAGTCCTGCCAAAATCTGTGAGTATGGAATATGCAGGAAAAAAAAAAGCAAATCACTGACATTGAATTAAGATTTTCTTTGTAAATAACTTTCACTATTGGTATAAATATATCACATTATGTTTGAAGCGGGGCTTCAGAAAGACCTGAATAGATGCTAAAAATACATGACACTGACAGGAAGATATAGCAAGAAAAGATTTGAGTTTCTTGTTCATGTTTGTTTGCTTCTAATGCCATACTATGAAACAGGGCTTTGCAATTTAGGAGGTTTTAGCATCTGGTCTTTTGTTACATGCTACTTAGATTTCTCAGATAATTAATTCTAGAGACCATTCTTGGCAAAGCAGGTTTGTCTGCAAGGAAACTGAGCATATTGGAGAAATATTAGGAGAATGAAGCATTCACCACTTAATGAATTGCCTTGGTGTGCTTGAAAAAGACCTAGCACACATCAGTGTATAATCTATCATTTCTGCCTCAGCATTTTCATCTTGTCACAAGGAAGAGGTCTTTGGTAGTGCTTGAAAAACATTTTGAGACTCTCACCCTCTTTCTGTAACCTACAACACCTTCCATCCGCTACACAGATGACAAGAAGGTGCCCATGCTGCCCCAAGAAAGCAAGTAAACCGAAAGCTGTTAGACCTGGAGAGGTAAGATCAGGAGGGAACTGTAGCTCTGAGCATGACGCTGGGAGCCCTAGTGGCTTGCTGTTGTGATCTCCTAGAAATTGGGCACAAACTTGAACATAAGAAGTTGCATCTAAACATGAGGAGGAATTTCTTTACTTTGAGGGTGGCAGAGCCCTGGAAGAGGCTGCCCAGGGAGGTGGTGGAGTCTCCTTCTCTGGAGACATTCAAACCCACCTGGACAAGTTCCTGTGCAACCTGCTCTGGCAGGGGTGGACCTGCTCTGGCAGGGGGTTGGACTAGATGATCTTCAGAGGTCCCTTCCAACCCCATG